>VZTT01037273.1:49037-72893 GCA_013400855.1 Buphagus erythrorhynchus | reverse complement strand
AGATCTGAGACTGTATTGCTCTCAAGAATGTGGGGAACAGTTCAGAGACACAATAAGATGGCCTGTGATTCATGGCGCTCTAATTACACCAAACATCATCAGGTGTTTTCAGGAATTCATATTTTTCCCTCTTCAAATTAATAAATACTATGGCAGAATACTTTCTGTGGGGAAGACATATTAGCATAAGGTAAAACTGCTAGTTTTCCATAAGCAGGCAACACAGACTGCCAGGAAGTATTTGGCAAGAAAATCCAGGAGACCCTGGCCTATTCATATCAGCACAAACTTCATGGAAATATAAGGAGTATACTGTAAGGAGTAGGTTCCCATGTCAAGATTTCTCCTAAGAAAGGGGAACAGCTGTGACACCAAATATGTGGAAACAGTACTTGTCAGTGCTAAAAGTAATTCAAACTTATGGAAGAAGACATAGAAAAGGTTTTTCTGGCACAAATATAAGTAGTAAACTTTGCATAAAATTGCCATATAAACTGTTGGATTCAAGCTGAAGCAATAAGGGAAATTTGGAGATTTGATTAAATAATCTGATGTGTACCATTTGACTTTAAATATGCCAATATATCCTCTATTTCAGCTATTGTTAATTTTTTATCTCTAATATCAGCTGCATGCTCAGGTGTGAATGGTTCATCCAATAGTAAGAGCCTGGTCTTTATGATATGTTGTAGATTTCAATGTACTGAAATACAGTGCAGTTGTTTCAGGGATTATTTTTCTTTCTCAGAAGCTCATTTATTTTTGGCAATCAGTGTATGCTGTCCTGAGCAAGCATTTGAAAGTAAAGGGGTGATACCTTTCACAAGATGGCATTAAATCCAGCATAGAAACAAAGTCCTGATTTTGTATTATCCTGTAATGTGTAACAATCTACATCAATGCAAAGTAGGGTGAAATGCTGACAAAATAGACCAACTGTGTTTACTGCTCACTTTTCCTGCTGCTAGTGATGGCACAAGGTGAATAGTAATGGTGAGCTAGCTCATAATCTTCCAAACAGAAGGTAGAGGGCAAACAGTTTGACAAGATTAGTTATTGTGGACCACAGATAAAGGCTTAATATTTTAGCCAAGCCCTGTGTAAGCCAGGTTTATTTTGAAATATGTCTGCTGTCAAGAGCCCAACTGGCTGTATTTGCTTCTAAGTTTAATCATATACAGAATTACTCTTTTGGGTTGAGAAGACGCTGAAAGGGATTTAATAGGAATGCCTGTTTGGTGACAGTGCTTTTCAGAGGCAGAGTGGTTTGCCCTGCCAAATTTAAAGCCTGTACATTTAATGGAACACACTTTTTGGAGTGACTTTACAAACAGTGTTGGGCAGGCAGGAATTGGTGGCAGTGGCTGTAGTGATTAGATTCAACCCTGTGGTCTGCCATGGTTTAGAGCTCACTGATGCTGCTAAATCAGTCTCTAAGATGTGTGTTTTAAGACCAGAAAGGACCATTAATACCAGTCAGTCCAGCCCCCTGTCTGACAGAGGGCACTGAATTGTACTCAGCATCAGGTTCAAAATCATGGCTGAACTCCAGCATGCCATTTAGAAAGACACCCAGACTCTGATCCAAAAAATGCAGAGGGAACTTTGTTAAGAAGAGAGAGGCAGCCTGTGCATTGGAACCACATGTGGTCTTTATCACTGTGATGGTTCATGAAAGAATTGTTACAGACCATTAAATTCAATGGACAGTGATTTTTACTGAGACGATAAAAAATTATTGTTAAAAGCCAGGCTGTTGAGGTGGCAAAAATAATACCTGAATTGAGGAATAAGGATAATTAAAAATTTGCTGAATCAGCCAGGAGTAAGAGGGTGATGGCTGTGTAGCATGGTAGAAAGGTCATGCACTGCAAGGTCATAGCCTTGATACCAGGCTTCAAACCAGTGAATATTTAAGTATTTCATTCAGTCAAAGCAGCCTCAAATTTTGAAACTGAGAATGAGCCACCCCAACACCCAGTGTTAGCACAGTGCTGTTCCCTTCAGAGGGAAGCAGCTGGAGTCCAGTTCCCTTGTGCAGATAATAGAGCTGAACCAGTTTGCTCCAGCCTCCTGAGTAAATGATCCTGTCCAAGTGACTGGTGTCTGGGCAAGACCAGTATCACAGCAGCCTGTCTTCTCTAGGTCATTTTTTTCCTTGAATTGACAGAAAATGCCTGAAAACGAGTATGCCATTTAGAATTCTGTGAAGTTGATCCAAGAGGGAAGCTAAAGGAAAGGAGAGGGAAAGGAAGGGAGTTATTTTATTCTAAATGAAATTAAGTGAATTTGTTTGTATGACCACTCACCAAACAACCATTCACTGAACTCTACTGCTAAACTGTTTGCAGTGCTTTTGTCCAATGCATTTTATTTATCTAATATATTTTCAAAAGCTTGGTTTCTAAAGGGAATTAGTGTCAGCAAAACACATTCCACAAGAAGCCAGAAATCATGCAAGTAAGGCCATCTTCATAGTCCGAGCCTAATCTTATCTACTGGAAAGATAACCAAGGGTTATATCTTAGGTTTATAAGCCTTTATATAGCATTTCAAAATCCAGGATTATTTTGTTTTTATCACTTAACTCCTCCATTTGCAGGTAGAAACCATTGTTTTTGGCTAGTCTATGTATTGCTTTGCAGATTAGGATATGGGCTAATTGAAGGGTGCCTTTTCTACCAGTTGGGTGTCCATTTTGTCTGTTTCTGGGGCATGATTCCTGGGAAGGTCACTCTGTGGCTGTATAATTGTCATATTCAGAACTTGGGAGTAAAGGCCACTATTTTCTTTGGGGTGAATTCCTTTGCCCAGAGATGGAGCCATGTGGAAGGATGTACCAAACTGTGTGGATTTACACAGTTGCAGAGTTTTTACTGATCCCAAGCTACAGGTTAGAGCTAGACTTTTTCAGCAGAATATGTGAAAGAGGGAAGCAAGCCAAAAGTGTGCATAACAGTGAGCAATAGAGAGTAGTAGGTCACATACTTGCACCAATCTGTTCAGCTTCTGAGCTCTCAGAGCAAACTTCTCTGTCAGTTAGGATTTTAAGTCTGCTTCATGGACTCTAAGTCTAAAACCAAAGTTGTTTTTACTCACAGGAGTAAAGCTTTGCTAAAAGTCAGAGCAGATTGTCAAGCAATTCAGGATCTGTGTAAGAACACTCCACATAACAACATACGCTCCACCCAGGCATTGACAGCTGTGTGCATAGGTGACAAGGGAACACAGTTTGAAATAACTGGGAGAGAAGTTGAGAATGGTTGAGAATTTGTCTTGGGGAAGACTCACCTAGTAATCATCCTGTTCAAGTAGCTTTCCTCTAAAGATGAGGATCTTCTTAAAGCTTAGCAACATGTTTAAAAGGACATCATTAAACCTGGAATATCATAGCAGCAAGCCTCTTACGGAATTCTTTTTATTTCTGTATAGAACACAGATTGAACCACTTCATTCCAAATTTTTATGAAGGAAGCATTAAGGCACTGCAATTCATGACTCTTAACATTGTGTCTTTTGCTAACTTAAAAGTAATGATGGACTGGGTGTCCCTTTCCTAAATTGTGTGTTTTATTTAAGTTTTCCATTTCATGGGAACATTACAGAAGTATGTAGTGTAGATAAAAGAATATTTCTAGCCATCATCTTTGTGCTTTTCATCAATGCAAATTCTATCTATCATGAAAAGCACTGGAAATTTTTACTTTTTACTCTTGGATATATGTAAATCATTAGAAATAAAACCAAAGTTGTACCTATCCATCTGAATCCATTTTTCCCCTATATTTTATATGTCATTTTGTACTCACTTTGCATGCATGCATAAAATAATTGTATAACAAATGCTGATGTGGCATTTTTTGAGAGAATATATTTGTTGAGGGACAGATTATCTGTAAGTATTTGAAGAACCAAGAAATAATGAAGGTCATCTACTGAAGTTTTCAAAAATTCCTAGAAGAAATTGAAATCTGCGAGAATGGAGAGTGAGCCCTTAGGAGGCTTTGTAAAGCATTCCAAAAGGTGTATGTCTGTCCTTGCACATTTGGACCCTCAGCAATACAACTGAATGGCCCACCCAGCATATCATGCTTCTGTCTGATCTAAAATATGAACTCAAATACTTCCTTCTTAAATGATTTATTCAGTTGCTTCATGAGATGCAAATTCAGTGAGTGTCCTTGCTTACATCTCAGGAGAAAGTGTCATGTTGCACATTTAACTTATACTATGAGGACTCTTCACAAGCAAAAAGACAAATGTAATTTGTTAGAATTTGTCTTAGAATACAATCAAATGTAGTCAGTGCTGCTTTCAGTTAAGTAAAATTTGGTGAAATTACACGAAGTAACAGAAGTTGCTTTCTCCATGTCTTCATGTCTTCCATATTTTGAATAAAATCCTGCAGAGATTGAGACTAATTCCCAGCACCTTCCATTCTTCTGTTTAAGTTACCTTTGCTCTTGAGGTAAAAACCTACTGCTGTAGTTTTCCACATTAAAATGCTCAGTCTCCAGAGGGAGCTGCCTGCAGTATCCCACGGGGCTGGGCACAAAGCCTTATCAACAAGGGCTGGCTCTGCCACCCTCACCCCTGGCAGGTAGCACCTCGCTGGCACGAATGACCTTTTCAGCTGCCTTTTATTACTCACAAAGAAAATGTTGCTTAGTGTGAGTTGGGATGACAGAGTTGGGCCCTTGGTGAACAAAGAGTCCAGGATTATCATTCCAAAAAGCCCCCTGAGGCCTGTATCAAGAGTTATTAACCACTGATTCAGCGCATAGCATTATTTTGTAGGCTTAAGTGGGATTTCAGTGGTATATTGGGTCTTGTGTCTGTGTAGGGGTAAATTTTGCCCTCTGTTATTTTACCTTATAAATAGCTGTTACAATTTCTCTTCTACATTGTTGCTTAAATCTCTTTCAAAGGTGCAATATCTTAATCCACTGCTACCTTTTTTTTCCTTATGATAAAGAATAAATAAATTTGCAAATCCACATATGACTGAAACAAAAGGCAAATAAGCTCTGCATGGTTTGTGTTTGGTGAGGAATACCTCATTTTGATGATTTCAGTCATCATTCATTTGAAAAGCAGAAACTATGATTGTTAAGCCTCATTATTTTCAATGAAGCCTGACAGTTTCAAGGTTAAACAGAAGACAGCTACTTTCATCCCAGTGGTATTTCTCTTCAAACATGGGCAGCTCTTCGCTGACTTGTTCTGCTCTGGTGTGCAGTGCCATTGCTTGGTCACAGAGTGGTGCACATCTAAGCCCATCTAAGCCCAGTTGTAGGACAGTGTATAAACTGTGACATCCAGCTTGTGTTTCCCCAAAAGGAGCCTCAATTACTGAAGTCATCCCCCCCCTCCCGCCTTGTATAAGCCACACAATATTTCTTTTTAACTGAACAGTGATTTAAATAAGCCATGATCTCAGATTTTACAGGTTTTATGCTGTCTCCCAGAAAAACAATTTTCAGCCCAAACCTTCTGTTTGTCCAAACAGTTTGAAATGTTTCTCCAGTGCTTTTATGTCTCTGAAGTACATTAGAGAGGGTGCTAGTGTGAAAGAGACCTCCAGCAAGAGTTAAAGTGTCTGAGAAAGCTGCTGTGCTTCTGAATACACATGCTATTGAAAGAGAACTAATCTGTCATTGCTTTCTAAAATTGCACATGGACTGACAACCAATATAACAGGGAAACTGCACAATAAGAGAGGCTGACAAAACTGTGACCGATCAGTAACTCAGTTAAAATTCTTAGAACTCAGAAAACATTGATTTATCCATGTGAGAAAACTTCCAGGAGCAAATAACTTGTGAAATCCCTGATTTTATGCTTGTTGGACTGATGGCACTGAGTTATGGCTGTTTGGGTGCTGCTTCTATAAAGACAAAGTGCAATAGATGTTATTTTACAAAACCGAGGGGAAATGCACTAGTTGGTTAAGAAGGAAAAGTGACTACTGGAAAACTGAAGGGAGAGGAGTGCCTAAGCAGCAGTTTTTTACCTGTGCATTCATTCCCTCAGAGTCCCTGTGGAACAGCTAGAACGAGCTGAACTTTCCACATACTTTTCCTGGTGTCTGATGATTACATTTGGGTGGTGAATTCTTAATCTCATTTCAAGAATTAAGTCACCTGGTGAGTACAATGAAAGGTGTAGCTTCATCGTGCTTGGTGGTTCCTGGAAAACAAGTGTGTTTCAATACATACCAAGCACATTAGTCATGACTTGTGGCAATGAATCCATGTTGACTAGTTTATGTGCACTGAAATTACTAATGCATTCATGAGATAAAATGCATTTTGCAATTTTGATAAAGTTGTGTTATTTTTATTTCCTATCTGCATTTCTCGTGTTGTATAATATTTTTTTGAATTGTCTTTCAAGATAAGAAAAAAATGGTCAACTTGGTAACACTGAATACTTGAAGCTATTTGAACCTGCAGCTCTGTTTATCCATTGTGGAAGCTGTGTATATAATACTCTGGACATGACTCTGAAAGTGTTCTGCTACACACAGTGTCTGCTTTTATACAGATGGTTTATTTGTGGGACAGCTTTTACTGAAGGATGCCTTAAAATACAGACAAACTGAAGAAATAGCTTGAATGCATGATTTTTGGAATGCTGAAGATAAATGTGAGTAGATGCAAAATGATGAACAAATTTAGTCCTTTGCATTTGTCTACATATTTTAACAAATAAAGATCAAATTAAGCCAGTGAGATTCTGAACATGTTTATAGTGTCTGTGCCTTAAAACTAAGAGGATTGGGCAGCTCTCTGTCCTCCTTATTTAGACCGTTATTTTTTCTGTAGTTGCATTGACACAACTGCAGACTGTATTGAATCATGCGGGCCACCTTCAAAATATCATCATCCACGTCCTCAGAAACTTGATTTGTCGAGTATTTTGAAAAGGTTTTTCAAATAAAACACATTGGCTTTTAGACAGAAATTTTGAAGCTGAACAATAAAAGTATCTGTTGGATAATGGGCAAGATATTTTTAAGGGGAAACAATAGTTAAGTGATACATTTAACAAGAGCTGTGGACAGCTCATATTTTTAAGCATGCAAAAATTAATTGTCCTCTTTACACCAAAGTATACATGTACCATAGGACTGCTGTGCAGGATTTTGTGTTAATGCCATACAGGGACCTCAGATACTTCATGCACTACAAAGGAAAAGCGAGTTGTTATATATCACTGACTGCAGATGGGTTGGTTTGTAGGTTAAAAAGTTTTTCACAAGTTGTCTGCATTTTCCCTTAATGTCTGTCTTTTACAGTAGTGCTTTGTTTCTGAGCGTGACCACCACCAGGACAGCTTGGTTCAGTGCAAACACTGTCTCTTTCAGCCAGAACATTCCTAACATTAGCTTCCTTTTTTTTTCTCTCCTCTCCCTCTCCCCTGCCCCCTCTCAGGTTGGAAAGGCTGGTGGACGTCCTGAGGAAGAAGGTTGGAGCAGGGACCATTAGGACCGTGATCTGATTGAAAGCTGTAGTCTAAGGAAGCTTTCACATCTGGTGACCAGGCTGCTTCATTCAGCACTGTGTAAACACTGAAGCCTTAACTTAGCAAACAGTTGTTAGAAGTGGGACACTCCAGCGACATTCCAAGCTGAGATAAAATCAAATCATAAATGTTTAACTACTTTGCTGCTGAGTTCTGTGATTTGTTAAAATGTTTCACTGCAAACATGTATTTGTTTTTAAGCAAATGCATTGTGGCACTGTATATTGTGAAAAATTATGTAGATGCTTATTTAACAATCTGTCCTCTCAGTGTTAGTAGACTATAGTCTGCTGCAAGGCACAGCATGGCCATTTTTTTAAATGCTGCAGGCTTCAGGTTCAAAATGCTGCAAAGCAGTTTCAAAATTTAAATTCCTTATTTTATTTGTGAGACTGCAAATAATCTAGTATTTGTATGTTAAATATATTAATTGATAAAGTAGGTTGGCATTCAAGAAATATCTCTCTCTGGTATAGTGGATATTTTTTCCTCCTTACTCATAGCCCTTTGAATTGCAGGTAGTAACTGTTGCTACATCAAAGGGCAAGATAAATGTATAGCTTTATACAACAGTTGAATAGCTTCTGCTAGTACATGGCATTTTCAGTGTACATTAAAAATAAATTTATATTTAGGTTTCACTGGAAGTATAGCTTAAAAAATTGCAACATGAAAGCCTTGTGACATTGTACAGTATCTCAGACAGTGGAGAAAGTTTCCTGTATTTTTTTTAGTCACTCCACTTTCCTTTTATATGAGGGAAAAGGTCTCAGATTTCAGAAAGCACCTTATAAATTAAAAATTCACCTTTTCAGTGTTTGCCTCTTCTCATCCCTTTCCTACAAGACTTTTTGTCTGCTTCTTCTAGACCTCTAATTGCTCTGCAGTGCAGGAGTACCATCCAGGTTGAGTTGGAGTCCAAAGTGTCAATCCTTAGCTTTTTGTACTCGTGAAGGACTTAAAGGCTGCAGTATAGAGTCTTACAGGGAGGGGAGAAACTGAGGGCTGGGGAGGAAAATTTGGGGTACACAGACATTATAGACTTTGCAGATAAGTGAGAGTTGTACTTAGAGTTATGTTTGTGACCCAACCATCACCCTGTATGAGCAGTCAGGTCAGTCCTCATATAATCCTGCTCAAGAAACCAGCTGTAATCTCTGAGCACCCCAAATTCAATAAAGAATCTCAGCAGCCAGCTGGGCTTTAGTGTCTCCTCAGGAGTAGCCAACTCAGGCAAGGTGGATGTAGCTCCTAAGGCTTCCATTTGTTTGCTTTGTGTTTAATATTGTTTCATGGTGTTACCTCTTAATGCTTGCTTGTACAGATGTGATAGTGCAGTTTATCTGAAGAAAATGAAATTTTAATTTTAGGTGTAAAGAGAGACATTTTAATGTCTGTTTTTTCTTTCAAACACTTAAATGTTAAACCTTCTTCGTCTGCAGACCTAAGCCCCTCCTAGTTTCAGCTGACCAAACCTAACCTCTTGCAGGGAGATAAGTAGCATCCCTCCAAGCCACATTTACCCAAGTCACTTCTAGAAACTTCTGAAGTGCTCCTTTTTGACCTTTGGTCAATCCTAAGATAGCCAGTGAGTCTGGAGCCTCTCCCCCACACCTACTCAGTGGGAAGAAATTTTAATGCTTCCAAGCCAGAGGATTGCCACCCCCCGGATTCCAGCCCCTTCACCATCTCCCATGTGCTGCTGTTCAGCTCTTTGGGTGACTCAATAGCTCTTTGTCCTACTGTCCTCACGGAGCCTTGTGCACAAGGTGGATGACAAAATCTCCTGAGCTGTCAGTGCTATTGAACCATTTCTGCTGTAAGGAGGCAGTGAGGAAGGAATAAAGACAAAAGTGTAAGGACTGCCATGCTGTGCTAGACCAAAGCCCAAAGACTGCCTTTGGCAATAGCAAATAGAAGGTGCCTAGGAAGGGGTATAAAGTCAGGCCAACACTAATGACCACTATCCCAACTGGTCCAATTGTCCCAGCAATTTGTTAGTTAGAGAATTTCTAAGCCAGAGGTGGTGTCTTTGTATTTAGCAGCATTTTTTCATTACATGTTTTTTAATCCATTTAAATTGTTTGTATCTACTTGTTCTTTTCACAAGGTTTTATGCAGTTAATGATGCATTGAGTGAAGAAATACTTCCTTTTCTGTTATGAACCAGCTGTATTCATTTGCTATCACCTAGTTTTTGTATGAGAGAAATGGTGAGGAACCATTCCCTGTTCATATTGTTTCCATGTCCTATGTGATTTTACGTATTTGACATCATTTCCCCCACTTTCCTTTTCCTAAGAGAACCCCAAGTCTCATTTAAAGGATCTGCCTCATGTTTTTAATTGGCTTTGTCATACTAATCTGTTTTTTCCAGCTCTGCAGTGTTTTTACTGAGATGCAACCAGATTTCTGCTAGTGTTCAAGATACAGACAAAATGTGACTTGAATGGTTGTCATAATGATGTTGTCCATTTTATTCTCTGTGCTATTTTGTAAGCATTTTTAGCATTGGACTTGCTTTATGACAGGTTATTTATTGGTATTAATATTTCTGTAGTAAAGCAACTCTAGATCTCCTTCCTCAGTTGTTAGTTTAAGCTCAGAGTTCATCGTAGCTTGTATGAAGACAGAACTGTTTTCTGAATAACTTATCATTTACATTTATATTTATCTTATCATAACTTATCATGGGTGCTGAATGTCACCTGTTTTTTAGCATTCCCTGGTGACCATGAGCTCTTATTCTATCTCTTCTTACAGCTCCTCTTTAATACTTAAAGTAGCAAAGTACCACCAGCATTTCCATGCTGAATATGGTTATATGAAATACTGCCATCTCCAAATTAACATCCTCTTCAAGGTGATTTCTTAGTTAGGTTAAATATGGCCTCGGGGACAAAGATCCCTGTAGGACAATAAGGTAGCTTTTCCTTCAGTGTGAAAATGAAACATTTATTCTTACACACTGTTTTAATTAACTTTGAAGCACTTATTTTTCAGTGTAAAATTATTAGTTATTGCTTGGCAGCTTTTATGAGGAAGTTGTTCGCTACTTTGGAAATGTAAGTTTACTAAATCAGGGCTCGTGCTCCATGCATGAATGTGCTAAGTTCCTCCTTCCCCTAGGAGTGTCAAGAGCTCCTCACCTTTCCCCAAGTATTTCTGCATTCAAGTGAATAATCTTGTGAATGCAGGCTTCCTACAGCCAGACTGTTTGACCTCCAGCCTCTTGTGTGTCCATTGGCTTTGTTTGGAATAGTAGGATGAGCCATGCAAAAGCCATCTAGCAGGCTTGATGTCAGATACATTTGATTGCAGATGATACTTGATTTTGTAAAATTAAGTGGAAGTTTTGCTCTACAGTTTTCCTTTTGATGCATTATACCTAAGGTGAAAAAATGGTTCTCATCTCTGTCTTTTGTCTTGCACTAAGCAGCCTGGAATTCAGTGATAATTTAAGTTAGGGTGTTTTGTCATAAATGACAAACGTGCATAAATGTATTTGAATCATAATTAAATCAGAAGTATTGATTTTCAAAATTCAGCTGGAAGTGTTTTTATTCTTTGGAAAGGACCGTGTGAAATTTACTGTGTTGAGAGTAGAAAGATTCAGAAACAGTTGAGTTCTCCCTCTTCCTTGCTAACAACCTGGTGTGTGGTCTTTGGCAAATTCCTTAGTGACTGTCGTTAAAGGCATGCAGTCCCTGAAGAGCTTCCTGGGCTCCTCTGGGGACTTTGCAAAAGTATCTATGTGGTTAATGTCAAAACACTTTCACTTCTTCACCTGCTGAAGTGAGCAGCATAAATCACATAGGTCTGGTAGTGGAGGCCCAGCCTTTAGTGCCCTCTGCAGAACTTCTGGTCCTGTTGAGCCCAGTGTAGCTTCAGCCTTTCAGTGTAATGAGGGGAGGAAATCTGTTCTGGTAAGTAGAAATAGGTGATAACGACAACATGAGTTAATGGGCTTATCATATGGTTTATTCATTGAGAACTGATTGATGCCTGTGCAGAGCTCTGAAAGAGAAAAGAATTCTGCTCCCATACAGCAGACAAATGCAATTGTCACTTCTGTCCTAATATATGTGAGAAAGATGAGATTGCATCCGATTATGTACCAGGAGTAGCAATTAATTTCCCTCCTGATGGAAAAACAGTTCGTGATGAAAGGTGGCTCACCACAGGTGATTCTTATGGTGACAGCTGTAATTACTGGTCAAATTAGGGTCCCTGCTGCCTTGAATAGCACAGAGATACTCAAAAATGTTCTTCCCCTGTGAGATTTTGTGTCTCTCTCTTGATGATCCTGCCACACGTTATGCATTGGGAGCCATTTCTGGTATATGCCAGGGTAAAATATGTAAATAGCATCATGTTAGCTCG
Organism: Buphagus erythrorhynchus; assembly: GCA_013400855.1. Lineage (NCBI taxonomy): Eukaryota > Metazoa > Chordata > Aves > Passeriformes > Sturnidae > Buphagus > Buphagus erythrorhynchus. The sequence goes on along the minus strand of VZTT01037273.1, from coordinate 60,983 downwards.
GGATAAGAGCATTATTAATGCTTTTCAGCACTGTAATTATATTCCTGGTAAGCCTTCCCTAAGCCCTCACTAATTAACAATATTGTGACAAATCAACTTTAACAGAAAAGAGCTGTGGACCTTTAGTCTTTTAGTACTATTTTTCATGCAGCCCACAGCTGAAAACTGGTGGTGTGGCTTTCTGTACTAGTGTTGGGAAAACTGCTGATATTTGAAAAGTTCAAAGCCAGCTCAGTCTTGTTAGTGGAATCCTGTAGCTGAAGTCTGTTTGATTCCTCTTTAAATATATTCACAGCAAAGTAAGATTCATTGGTTAATCATTAATGTTAAGGAATATTTAAAACTGTTTTTATAAATAAGCTATCATATTGAAATGGTTTAGTGATGTCAGTATGTGGTCATATGCACATTTATTTATTTGCTTATTCCAAATCAGGAACATTTTACAAGATTGACTTTATGTATATCCTTACCAGGTGATCAAGAGTTGTAACATCTTTGATCCATGTGCACAAATGAACTTGCTATCTAAATGTCAGGATTTCTCTGTGCTTTTATTTCCTTCAATTAGAATAAGGCTGTTGGTTTTGTTGGGTTTTCTTCTTCTTAACTTACACGGCTGAAGATTTCCCTCCCATGCAAGAATCAGCTGTGAGGCACATGGAATCACCGCCGGGCAGTTTCCCTTGCTGCGACCGCAGCGTTACGTGGGCTGACTCTTATCACTGTAACATTTCACATCAGGTCTGCAGAACTGGACTTTCTCTGTTTGTTCTTCTCATGCATTGGTAAATAAAATGTATTCACAAGTTCAAAAAGACAAAGTAGTGTTCTCATATTAGGTCGATTATAAGTCAGCTGTTGAGCTTCAGTGTTCTAAACATTTCATTCTTCAGTTTTGTTGGGAGCCCACGTGTTCTGGGAGGCTTTTAAACAAATACTTGAAATGGTTGAAAGATTTACATTGCCAGTGCCTAGCTAAATATGTAGTCTTTAGAAAAGACATGGTTTATTTTGGCACCATTTGACAAACTCAAATATTTTAAACATTTGTTAAGTTTGAGCTTGCACATTTGAACTAAAAGTTTGCATTCCAAAATTGCATCTCAGGTTACCTGTCTCTCTCTCTTTTGTATTTTATAATCCCTTTATTAAAATAGTCTGCAAAAGAAGTTGGGTTTGGAGTGTTGTTTTTTATTGTTAATTGTAAAATATTGTCATTAAAAATTAATTTTAAGGTAACATGTACCTGGTAACTCTGTTCAACTAAATGTCAGAAATACAAAGCCAGAATTGTTTTCAGAATTTAGGATTTTATGTTGGTAGCCAAGACTTTGTTGTAAAATTAATGGAACACAGTAATAGTGGGACCAAATCCTGCAGTGCTTTGCTCTTAGTCCTATTATGTAGTGTGATGGATAAGTACTAACTTTGCTGGTGAGTGCAAAGCCAGGAAATAAAGAAAATAGACTGAAAAGCTGTACTGAACTGATGAAATAGAACAGCTTGAGGAAAAGGGAAAGCTGTCTTTGACCTGGAATTGGTTTTCTTTTCCTTCCTTTGGCAGAAGGGAGGAGCAAGGGCAATGTTTAGTCTAATTGAAAAAAAAAATCAAACCAAAACAAAAACAAAAAACCCACAGCAGCAAAAAAAAAGCATCAATTTTATTTTCTTTCAAGTTTTAACCTGAAACTTGTACTGAAACATAAAAAGTTGAGAATTTATGAATTGAAATCACGGTATTTTGTTCAAAAGCTGCCAGTGCCCCGCTCAGGAGTCCTGAGCACACCGTTACTGTTGTGTTCGTGCTCTGGCGCGTTGCCCAGGCGGTTGCCAGCTGCAGAGGGTCACACTCCTTTCTGAGAAGCTGTCATCGGAGCAGTTGGGCATGTTCCCTCATGGTGACCTCGGGCCAAAGGTCCGTGCAGTGCCACGTTGACAGAAGTTCATCATGGTTTGAACAGCTTCTGAACATGATAGATGCAGATCCATTTTCATATGGTAAAACAGCAATACAACCAATAGAATTGGTCACAACTGCTTCCCAGTGGCCATGAAAAGACAAGCTTAGGATCACCCTTGCAGAATACATGACATAAATTTGTGATGATTTACACTTTCACATGAATGTGCATACTACATTTCACACACTGTTGAAAAATATAGTGGTTTCCCAAAGAATTCAAAGGATGGAAACTGTTTTATTCGTTCATGAACTAAGTATCAACAGAAGTAATTTCAGAAACAAGCTTACAAGAAAAATCAAAACATTAAGATGCAAAAATGAAAAGCTACTTTGGTACTACTGTAATTTACTGTCTGAAGCCACAGGACTTTGTTCGTGATTATTTGACTCACTGATATGATGCCCCTATTTCACAGGTTTTATGATCAAGGAGATAAACATCTCAAAAATCAGTCTATGAGAAATGAGGTTACTGGAGTGGATATAAGTCTAAGTGGATGTAGCTATCAATTTCATCAAGGAGATAAACATCTCAAAAATCAGTCTATGAGAAATGAGGTTACTGGAGTGGATATAAGTCTAAGTGGATGTAGCTATCAATTTCATCAAGGAGATAAACATCTCAAAAATCAGTCTATGAGAAATGAGGTTACTGGAGTGGATATAAGTCTAAGTGGATGTAGCTATCAATTTCATCAAGGAGATAAACATCTCAAAAATCAGTCTATGAGAAATGAGGTTACTGGAGTGGATATAAGTCTAAGTGGATGTAGCTATCAATTTCATCAAGGAGATAAACATCTCAAAAATCAGTCTATGAGAAATGAGGTTACTGGAGTGGATATAAGTCTAAGTGGATGTAGCTATCAATTTCATCAAGGAGATAAACATCTCAAAAATCAGTCTATGAGAAATGAGGTTACTGGAGTGGATATAAGTCTAAGTGGATGTAGCTATCAATTTCATCAAGGAGATAAATATCTCAAAAATCAGTCTATGAGAAATGAGGTTACTGGAGTGGATATAAGTCTAAGTGGATGTAGCTATCAATTTCGATCTTGTACTCTTTAAGAGCAAGATTTCACATATGTCTAAGTAAATTTAAAAAATTAATTCATTTCTTCACTAGAAATAAAATACAAGCAGTATGGTCTCCATCAATGCATGCTCATAGCACTAAAATCATCCCATGTGGTGCTTTAATAGGGTAGATAAAATTATCGGCTTTGTTTCTTCCACTTCACACAGGAAGAATTTTCCGTCACTCTTAACAATCTACCAATGTGTGGAGTTCAAGATAGTAATTAAATTTTGAGCAGAACACCAAAAAGAATTGGGTGAAATCCAAATATGCATGTATGGAAGCTTTGCTTGCTTCAGACGTAGAAAAGGAGAAAAAGTTCTTAAAATGAGTGACAGAAATACTTTGCTATACTTACATACAGAGTTTGAAAAACTTCTCAGAAGTCAAAGCAAGACACAGCTATTGTAATATTTGAAAGTAGATGTTTCAGTAAGGCTAAAGTTGGCATATCAGCATAAGACTAGGAAATTATTTGAAATTTGGTTGTGTTCATTTTCTTCACTAAAATTGTGTTTGATAGAACAAGCTACCTTGGTTCTGAATTTCAAATAAAACATTTCTAATTAACACTTAGCTGTTTTGGTCAGTAGATAATGAGTATGAGAATTGCCAATGTCACCTCTACTTCTGTTGTCCTATTGCTAAGATTTTCTCAATATAGACAAGACTCAAAGTTGTATTAAAATACCAAATATTGAGTTATATTTAGTAGGATCTGAACCCTTCTACAGTTTTCATCAATAGGTCTCAGAACATATTTAAAAGAAAATTTAATAGTATTTTTCCCTAAGTTGGCAGAAGTGCCTAAATGAGCATTTGACTATGTGACTGGCCAGATGTGGGGCAGCTCTGTGTAGGAAGGCAGTGGCAAACAGCTTGAGGTGCTGCAGCCTTTTCAGTGGACCAGACTGATGACCACTAGCAATGTCTGGAAGATCTAGTCCTTGATAATTTACAGCTCTCAGGGATTCATTCTCAGCTATCCAAGATAATCAGTTGCCACTGTATGAATAAAAGTAAGGGCCCTGTCTATAGCAAAGTTGTCATTTTGTGTCATTTATTTGCTCAGTAGTTGCTTTGAGACCAGCTATAAAGTCGGCAACAAATTTTATACATGCAAGAGGACTCTTGTAGTCGTTACCAAAAGTAGTATCCCTGTTGGACTGCTTTGGAAACTAACATTTGGCTGCTGGGCCAAAAAATCTGGAAAAATCTCTGGAACTGTGTACCTCTTCCATGGACTATGCTGGAGAGTCAACAAAACTGAATTGTACCATCCTAATTTACTTAGAGTTTTTGCTTTTGTGAATTGCAGCAATGTACAGCTGTGCAGATGGGAGAGTGGCTTCCTTGGAGACCAAGAGGAACTTGTGGAGTTTCAGGGCATCTGAAGATATATGTGAAAATGAGTGGATTTCTAGGGGTTCTGTCATAGGGAGTGGAGTTCAGAAAGGTTGGTGCAGTCTTAGGGACAGACTGTTCCCACAAGGGGTATTATCCCATGGGGACAGCTGTGTTGTGTGCAGTAACTGAGTTGCAGCAGCAGCACAATAGAGCCAGTCATGTCTTCTGCAGAGTAGACCACCCGTGTTCCCCCTTCCCCACAGGCACGGGGTTCCTTGCCTTGCACTGCCATGGAGATCCTCACCTGGGCCTTTAGACCATCTGCTTGGGGCCAGAAATCTCCCATACTGACGATTTTCTCTAATTCAACGGGTCCCCATGAAAGGCAGAGAGAGAAATAGCGATCAGACCAGCTATGGCCAAGAGGGGTGGTGCTGTATGTGCTGGTCAAGTGGCCAAAGGGAAAGAGAGGTCAGGACAGAAAGGGAAGGAGTAAAGGTAGAAGTGACCATGCTTTGCAAATTCTTGTAAGGTCTTGAGATTCCATCTGGCTGTGTGGACCCAGCAGACAGGGAACCACTGGCCTGCATTTCCACAGAGAGCTGGAAGCCAGTCTTTAGTACCATACCCAGGCTTGCCACCAACTAAGGCCTGACTGTGCCTGATGTCATCTCTGATTTACACAGGCAATCAAATCTCAGCCTGTCATTCACAGAATCCGCTTGCTGGACTACTTTCATTGTTTCTGTACATCCTTGCTAGAGTGAGGAACCTATCACAGATGCATGAACCAGGGCTGTGCTCAGCTGGTAGCTGCACCTCTGCTGGAAGTGCTGAGACTGTCTGGATGACCAGGGAAGGCAGTGCAGAAGTGGACCCCTTGAGCGAAAAGATGGCATGTAACCCCCACAGCCAACTACTGTACCTTTAGAATTGGCTCTGCAGAAATCCCTGGTTTGGGCTGCCTGGTGGCAAGCAGTAGAATCACATCTTTCCTTTTTTTGTCATTTCTGTGGGATCCTGAGTGCATTGAGACTGCTCTGGGACATGAACCAAAGCACAGAAAGTGAAGCCAGACAGGAGAGTGGCTTTTAAAGTACACCCTCAACATAAAGAAAACACAACTATAGATGTATCCTGAGTGAAAATTGCCTCAGGAACTTGCTTTTCAGAGATATCTGTCTGCCTGGCATTTTGCACAGAACAAGGCTCACTCCCACATTCTGTCCCAAAGGCACTGCATATGGGACTAACTTCACCCATTTATAGTATTTTGGGACTGCAATTTACTCCCCTCCTGAGAGCCTGACGCACAGAGAAGCAAGGACAAAGATGCACAAGCTCACCCTGCAATATCACCCTGGGGTATCTGTGGACAGTGGGAGGGGCTGCTCACATCTGCACAGCTACAGCACCAGAAGTTTGAATACAGCAACAACCACCATAGCACATACTGGAATGAAGGTCAGGAAGGTTTGCATTTTTGCTCTTCTCTGATCACATAATGGAGAAACTCAGCTTGATTGCTTTTCAAGCAGTTAGTTAAATGCCAGGCTTGCTCCACATTTTACCTGTCTGCTCAGGATAACTTTATTTCCCCAAAGCTCTAACATCCACTAGAGTAAGACTCTTATAAATCTGAACTACTTGTGCCTAAAGAAAATATGCTTTCATCAGTGGGTGTTTTTTTAAAATTCCTCAAGGCTTTTCTCTATAGTCCTTTATAGCAAATCCACAACTGTCTGTTGCAACAATCCACCCTGTTTTCCAGTAATAGCATTATCCTTGTAATTTTCCATTCATTGAAATCTGGTCTGCGAATGACCAGCTTTACATGTTATGAGGTGTTTTCTCCAGAACTTTACCCTCACACAGCCTTATTTCCTGTAGAGCCAACTATTGCTATTGAGTGACCTGCTGCCTACTATCTCATTAAAAGACTTTTTTTTCAGTGCTATTGACATTTTATCCTTTTAGAGCTCTTCCAAAACCACCTGCTGCAGGTGTCTAACTAGATGCTATGCCTATTGCTTTCCACTAGTAGTAGAGCAAGCTGAGGTCTGGCAGGCTGAACCACATATTACCCTCTTGACCCAGGATGTGTAGGAGATATACCACCACCTGTCATAGGCATGTCCTGTTCCCTCCTTCTGCCCCACCCCCTGCTTGCAAAACCTGTAAGTTATGTCTTTAGTTCCTATTCAGTTACTCTTTTACCTAAATGATTGATATACAGCACAGGTATCTAGCTAGCTGCCATGTCAAGTTAGGGTGATTATAATATGTGCATGTAGCATATTTCAACCCCCTCCCAAAAAAGCTTTAAAAAGCTTGAGAAGCTCTTACACATCATAAATGTGAGAAACCCTATAGAATCAACATACAAAAAAGCAGATGGCAGGCTCCTCATTCTTTACTTACTCTTGCTTTCCTGGTGTACTTGCCCCAGGAAAGCTGAGTATCAACCACAACTACATCAATTCCAGCACTCCTTGGTTTGTTATACCTGAAGTCCCAGGCCTTCAGGTGGAACTACAAATGTGTGGGGAATTACAGATCCATGATGAAGGACTCCACATATGATGTTGAACTTGTTTTCTTGTTTGTCTTTGTCTTCTTTCAGCTTCAGACCAATATGTCTCGTTATGCTTCCTTTTCCTGAGAATTCAAAGAGCAATTTACTACCCCAAATCCTTCCCCATTTTGGTATCTGGGGGCTGTGAACAGATTACCATCAATCTTCTTTTGGACAAACTGAACAGGATGAATTTCTGATATCACTTATCAGGTATTGCTCAGACAGTAAGGCATTTCTGATTCTTGGGCATGCAGGTGCTTGACTTGTGCACAACACCCTTTTCCTTCACTCAGATATGGTCTATATGGAGCTGATGTCTCCCTGCTGTTTTTGTGCACGTTCCTGATTTCAAGGAGCATGCTCATTCTCTAAGGCTCAGCATCACCCCAGGACCTCATGCTCGATGTCAGTCCTAGACAGCCCTTCAGAGTATGTGTCTTTCTATTCCTCTCTAAGAATTTCTGGATGTGGAAAAGACTAGGCAGAAAACTATCTGAGGTAGAAAACAGTAATAAAAGTGTTATATGAAAAGAAAATAAAAGTGGTAAAATATATTTAGGAAGCTCATTTCAGTGAACTCTGCTTCATTAATACTGACACCTACATCCTGGATTTTTGTTGCTAGACCATGAATCTTGCCCAATATGGAAAGAAATATATTCCTGTCACAACTATCTGAAAGTCAGAATTAGCCAGGTAGATGTCTTGTAAGGCTAAAAAAAAAAAAAAAAAAAAAAAAAAAAAAAAAAAAAAAAAAAAAAAAAAAAAAAAAAAAAAAAAAAAAAAAAAAAAAAAAAAAAAAAAAAAAAAAAAAAAAAAAACAAAAAAAAAAAAAACAAAAAAAAACCCCACAACCAAAGTGATTGTATAGCTAATCTTGTTGGCTTGGTTGTGTTCCATGGTGATTTTAATTATACTGTAATTTGAGCTAAGTCAAAGGATGGTAAGAATAGTGGCTGGGTAGAGGTTAGTGGAATGTCAATGGAAAGAAGTGAAGAAGTGATTTGGGGGGCAGATCTGATGGGCTGGAATATTACTGTGCTCCCAGAGTGGGGGTGAGGCTGTTCTTGGCATGAATATGACAGGGAGGGAGCAATGCCAAGAGGCAGTTAGGGCTGGCAGGAAGGGATGACAGTTGCTGAGTTGGAAAAGTTATACTGCGCTGTTCATTAAAAAGGGCTGAGAAACACTGCATTCATGCTGGTTAAGAAGAAGGAGGTCAAAAATAGGACTCAAAGATGTAAGGAAGGATATCACAGGAACAAAGCTGCAGAGCTGAATACCAGCACTGAGTATCTGCCTTCTCTAGCAGGCACTTCTCATCTGTGAGGCTGAACCCTGAATTCACTTGACTTTTGTTCTACCTGAGAGCAGTCTCTGCTTCTCTGCCCTCACAGCTAGAGAAGTATCCAGCTGGTAACTTAACTTTCAAGTCCATCAATAATTCGATCATGAGCTGCATTTGGTCATGAGCTATAGCACTGATGGACTCTAAGCTACTGCTGTTCAATTAAGCAATGTTTTGTGCTCTGCAACACTTAAATGTAGTTTAGGTGGACTGACACGGAGTAGCATTGGGTTTTGACCAAAGTATTCCTAAGAATGTTAATACACTGCTTAAAATACACCTAGTACAGCTACCTCGGACTGCACAGCCATGAGACACGTGAAGCAATCATTCTTAAATCCATGCTGCAGCCTTCTAATCGTAATGAGGAGCTACTGAGGGTATTAAGCACTCATTGTACTGATTGGCCAAAATATTTTATTTTTGTGGGGGGAAAGAGACAAAGTTCGTAAAACAAAGCCTGTCTTTTGCGTTTTTGTGTTGTGTACTGTGTATGGGGCACATAGGTCTTACTGCTGAGGGGAAAATGGTAGTTTGTGCTGGCATATAACGTATTTTAATATCTCACGTACCTTTAAAGACAAAAGCAGCCACAGGGATGAAAAATGCCCCTAAGCATGGCAGAACTGACTGCTTCTCTCTAGATAGAGAGCAGGCTGTTGGAGGAGGTTCTGTGTACTCCTTTGAGAGCCAGGAACTCCCCCATAGCAAACTTGTACTATCTCACAGGATCAAGACCACAGATTTCCCCATTGATTTTCAAGAGCTCTTGTCATACCAAAGAAAAGCCAGCATTAAATGTGTGCCACCTTTGCCCCTGCACTTTGGGAAGCTCTTATCACAGGACAGACCACATTTCTGCTTTCAAATTTTAGGAGGACACAGAATCTGTTGCACTTTCTTAACAGTGTTCTGAAACACCAGCTCTAAAGCAGAAAAGTAATGCTGGACAGATTGTAAAATAAATTATATGAAGTTTGCTTTGTGAATAAGTTGATCCAACTTTTTTTTCCTTTTTACTTTTCTCTCCCCACTCCAACAAAAGCAGGTCTAAGAGTAGCTACCTGGAAGCCTTGTTGCATTTTCCTTTAGTTACAACACCAGGCTTCATAGATTTAATAGAAAAATCCATATTCCAGTTCCTTCTATTACATACTTGCATAGAGTAGATGTTAATACACCTTTTTTACAAGGGTAAAGGTAATGATTTCTGAGCCACACAAATTAAGAAGTGCGTCGTTTTAGTAAAAATTACTTGAATTCTGTGTATTATTTCCATAATCGCTTTCCCACTCCTGTATATCAGCATTTTTTTCTGTATAGACTCTGTGGCATGTAAGCGGTCCTGCTTTTGCTATAGCTATTTCTTGACAGCAGGATCAATCCTGCTCCTGCCAGGTGCTGAAACTGCTGAACTCGCTTCGGCTGAATAAAAGCTGTGGGTGCGACACCCGCAGCTCTTGGCTCCCCTCTGTGGAATGCTACATTTGTATTAACATGTATCTTTCTTTGTGATTTTTTTTTTTTTTTAACTGAAAATGATGGCCTTTAAAACCTCTTCCTGGAGAGAGAGAGAGAGAGAGGTTGAGAGAGGGAAAAAAAAATACACTCCCCTTGGAATTTAACCTTAATTTGAACCAAGATCAGTGAAAGAAAAGCACTTTCGTGCATTGTTCACCAGCTCCACCCAGCCAGCCCCTTATCTAACCTGAGTCTCTATTGCTTATAGCTTTGTAACTTTTGCAGTAGTGCTCTTCGCATGCTCTTACATGCTTTGAAACCAACCTGGAGACACTGTGACATTATAATAGCAAGAAACACTAGTGCTCCCATTTTGCAAATCCTAAGACTGCACAGTGCAGCAGCAGGGACTGTCCTTCCACAGGTTTATAAAGGGCCTAGTGTGTACTGCAAATAAACAGCAGTGGCTATTTCTGACCCCTGGCAAAGGTGACAGCAGCTTCTGAAGCCCCTGAGTCAGCCTCTCTGTATTCCCCAAATCAGGAGATATTTAAACGTAAGTAGCTTTTCGTTTCAAGCTGATTCCTTGGACTTTTTTTGCCTTTTAGAGGGAAGCAGACAGCCCTTGATTTGCATGACATCAGCTTGAGGTCAAATTCAGCCTTAAATACACACATAAAAAAACAAGCTTCCTTGTTTGCTGTTCAGAGGCTGACTTCCACTGCATGTCTCCTGTTGTCTGCACTGGGGGCAACAGCCAGTAGATTGCTTTCCTATTACTTTTTACTTCCTAGAAAAGGCAGACAGCTGCTCCAGGTGTGGTCCACCTTCATGTTGTCCCCTAACCCCTATCAGCCATCTGCTCCCTGCAGTCATCTCCCTTTCCTGGCATCCCTCATTTCTTCTGACTTGTGACCACATGGTTCACTTTCCCCTGCTTACTATCTGCTTTATATCCCTTCCTTCCACGTCCTCAATCTTTCTTCCAAGCCCTCACTGCTCATTATTCTCATCCTTGCTTCTGTCATTCTCTACAGTCACAGGCCACCTCCCTGGGTCTCCAGGGTCTTGTGTGAGCCTGAATTCCCCACACTCACAGCCCTGAATCCCCCACACTCACAGCCCTGGATTCCCCACACTCACAGCCCTGGATTCCCCACACTCACAGCCCTTTGCACTAAGTGCTGCCTCTCTTCACCTGCCTGCAGGTGTGGCAGATGTCTGGCAGAGGACAATGTGCAGTGCCACCCCTGCTAGCAAAATAGTGCCCATCATCCAGGGAGAAAACTCCTTAAACCTGAAGGCAGGAATCAGGCATTCACAATGGCTTCTTGAAATAAAGACGAAATACTGAGCTCAGAAGGAAAGAGAGGACACTGTTAAACACACCAGTGGCTTGCCATGTAACCTCTCTTATTTTAACAACTGCTGCCTCCTTTTCAAGAGGTGTTTTGGAAAATTCCTGTTGTTTTTGTTCTAGATAGCCTAGTAATAAAACCCTTCAAGGAAATACTGCATATAGCACTGTTACTGCAATCCTCGAGCGTTTGAAGGACCCCTTGGAAAGAGTGTCAACCAGGAGACAGGACAGAGGAAGCAGGAAAAATCGAAATAAGAAATATCAAGGAGACACGGTCAAGCATGAATCATTTCTTTCGGTTGAGACTGAAGCAAGATCAGATTTCACATCCACCCTCGACGGGGCTGGCATTTTCACACACACGACAAACCCGTTGGCATGGAGGTGGCTTGATTTCACGATTATTACAGAGGCCATTGGCATACATTTAAGCCCGACTTAGATAAGGGGGACTGGGGGAGGGGGCGGTCTTCCATTTATTTTAAAAAAACCACAGATCAGAAGAACAGTTAAAAAAATAAATAAATAACCTTCCAGGCAGGTAGGCAGTTTTAGTGGATCCCCACCCGCCAGGGAACTGCATCCCCGGCGCCTCGGCGGTGGCCGGGAGCGCAGGCGGCCCCACGGGGGAGTGACGGCGGGGCAGCCCCGCGGGGGAGCGCGGCGGAGGCGGCTCCGCGCCCCGGGGGCCGCCGCCGGTGCCTCCAGCTCGCTCGGGGTTCGGCTGGCAGCGGGAAGAGGAGGGGGCGGAAGAGGAAGAGTAAACACCCGGGCGTGCGGACGCGCTCCAGCCGCCGCGCTGCGA
>VZTT01037273.1:27470-48690 GCA_013400855.1 Buphagus erythrorhynchus | reverse complement strand
CCGCGGCCGCTGCCGCCGCTCGGACAGCGGCGAGCCGGACAGGGCAGGGCGCCGGGCAGCGCGGCCCGGCTCCCGCCGCGATGGCAAACGCCCGGTCCGCCCCGGCTTTAATTCCCCCTCTGAGCATTTCGAGGCGCCCCTGTGTTTTGTAAGCCGAGCAATAAATTTGTAATTAAAGTGGCGTTATATTGGAAAAACTTTTTTTTTTTTTTTCCCCTACGTAGATCTTTAATTTTCTAAGTACCGCGCTTCTTCACTCTGGCTCAGGCTGAACCTGTGCCAAACCGCAAAGCCTATAGAGCACAGGTCCTTGCAGCTGAGGAGAGCTCCAGCCTGTGTCCTCAGGAAATTAAAGAGCTCTGTGTCCTCGTGTGTCTGTGTATTGACTATTTTCATAGGGGTTTAGCTGTGGTTTGCAGCTCAATATTGAAAGGCGTTATTGATACTTCGAGGGAAAAATTGAGAAAAAAAAAATTTCCTTTTTTTTTTTCTTTTGATGTTTCTCTGTGCTTTCCCCTCTTCTTTATTTTTTTCCTTACTAATTTTACTGGCATGGGAGTAACATTGTCATACTTCACTTCATCAATGTGTGCTGCATATTTGTTGCAGTCTGGAGAATCTGACTTCTAGGAATTATTCAATACAAAATACATGTATTTTGATTATTTGTTCTTAGATTTCCCAGTCAAAAAAGATTCACTTATTTAAGTACAGTGACCTACCTCCTTCTGAAATTACAAATTTTAAAAGGTATTACTCATTTCCATGCATGTCTTATCTGATTAATATATACCATAGCTTTTATTCTATTCCAGCATTTGTAGTATGAAGACAATATATAGAATGAGAACATATTTATGACTTAGAAAAGNATTATATTATATATATATATAAAAGTTACCAAAGACTTAAAGGAGTTGGCAAACCTTTAAGCCAGCACAGTAGACTGAAATATTTTAGCTTCTCAGATGAATACGTATCTGCCAGAAACTTAAGAACTACTCTGTAGATAACCCTATTATAAGACAATCTGTGAAAAACACTGTATCCTTTATTTCTAGGGGAAGAAACCTATTTTCATAGGATCAAGGTGAGTCTGGAAACTCATACATTTTTCCAATCTTTAAAAGTCTGAACTACTGCTTAAAAATATTGAAAGTCTCTTGCAGTTCCATCCTTTAAAGTGCTGTGTGTCTCTTAGAGGCTATTATTTAATTAGGTCTTATTTACTTATTACATTCCAGTAACCCATTGGTTGTAACCTTCTCCGTAACAGAATGAAACAACAGTCCCTGTTACAGAGCTGGTGATGAAATGTTGGAAGTACCTCTGAAGATCTCTTGCTTCTGGCACTAAGGTATCTCCAGCCTTCTTGAGCATGGCAGAGGCCCATGTGGTTATCTCCTCAGGAGCCTGCATTAAGCAGATGACTTCTCTGTGCAGCCCTCCCCTGGGGAAGCTTCGAGCCCAGATTTCTGTGTGTTTGTGCTTGTTTGTGTGTGTTTGTGCCTGTTTGTGTATGTGTGCTTGTGTGTGAAACTGTGGGAAAGAAACTCATCAGCAGGTTGGTCTCCCCCTGATTCCTAGAAGCAACAGAAGGAAACCCACTAATCTATGCTGCTGGTGATGGAAGAGAAGAAACTATCTGCATCCCAGAGTCCTCCCAGCCATCTTTGAGCAACCTTAAGCACGTCTTTCCCTTGGTTATTGGTATCAAGAGGGTGATCTTGGATGGCTTTGTTCGAGACTGTGTGGAGGAAAGAAGCAGCATTTGGAGATTACATTCATTCAGCAGAGCATTGCTATGTACCTCTTGGTTGTCTCACCTATCCGTCCTGGATCTTGAGTGTGTTTTAACTAGTGCCTTGCACTCATACAGGCACACAAAAGATGTTTACTGCATCAACTTGTATGTCCTTCATTTGTATTTATTTAATTTTTGAGGAGATCGTGGCCTGAGCAAGTCATTCCCACCTTCGCTGTTGTCAAAGAGCACTAGCAGCCTGGAAAGGTGAGGGGATGAGCAGGGACATCTGAGGGCCAAGGAGCCAGGCTAAGATTGTCCATGTCTCTCCCGATGGTGCCTCACAGGAGAGGGGGTGGTGGGAGCCCATGGGATACATCTCCCCCCAGGCCCCCCAGCCCCATTTGGTCTGTCACTGATAATGCCCGGGCCAGTTTTGTGACAGGCTAAAGCCAGTGTGTTGAAGCCCAGGATCTATTTGTTGTTGGGTTCATTTTCAAAGATGGAAATGTTCTGAGTGGCTTTGCCTGCCATGTGCACACAGGCTGATCATTCTGCTGAAACACCCAAGGAAACCCAGGTGTGTGTGTCCCCCAGCCACCCACTGCTTGGCAGAGATGAGGGGTAAGGGTTGGGCCACCACAATACTCTGCCAGTGCCCAGCCACTGGGGAATAAAGAAGGTCTTTGTCCTAAACCTGTCTGGTTTTCACAATTTCTACTTGAATTTGGGATATGCTGGTAATTGCCGGGGGAGGGGGGTGGGGAATCAGCTGTCATTCCAAATGAAAGTGATAGTTTAAAATACAATAACTTTTGTACCAATCTCAATGGGAAAACAGAATACTAAAAAATAGATCTACAGAGCTGCTTTTGACCTCTGCCTGTTAAATCATGATTTTTTTTTTTTTTAATGGAATTCTGTTTAATTTGGCGACTCTCTTGTGTTTATTTTTACTTAGCACTGCATAGCATTACATGCAACTTTTTGCTCTGGAAGAGATGAAGGGCACGAAACCCTGGAGAGATTTAAACCAGAAAGAAATGCAAGCTAACTAATGTCTGAGTGGTCCAGGGAGCTGGTGATGGTGCCATGTCCTGCTTTTTACTAGAAAGAAATCTGGCGTGAAAGCAGGATCTTTGTTGCCTAGGAATTAAGTTGTTGCTGCTGCTTATTCCTTACCTGAACTCCTAATCCCTTGTTTGTGCTACGACACAAAACAAATTATTTCACATAGAGCAAAGGACAGCCTTGTAACAATTAAAGTCTATTGTGTAAAAGTATAAATGGCACATTGATCGTTAAGGTAAGCAGACTTGTAAAGAGTAATTCTTGGACATGAACTATACGGTCATTTAATGTGCACTTTGGAGAAGTCATTATGCGTGGGGAGGTAAATTACAAAATGTAAAATGCTTAGTTAGCCGGTTAACGTGAATACTTGGTCTAAACAGACCCCAGCAGAAACAATGTGAGGTCTGCTCCTTCTTTTGCAGAAAGCACAAGTACTTTAATACTGCTTTCCCTGGGAACTAATTTCTAAATTTCTTTAAATTTCTCAAACAAATAAGGAGCCCCTTCCCCTCCAGTTTAAAACAAACAACAACAAAACAAACCTATAACAACAACAGCAAAAACTTTTAAAAACCACCTCTATGACACTTTACCAAGTGGGAAATATTCTAAATCCTTGAATCTCGGACTCTGCTGAGGTCCATGTAATCTCGGTCACACTCATTAGGAAAAGAAAAAAGGAAAAATCTACCCCCTGCCCAGGTAGTGTTTAAAAGGATGAGCGTGGATCCACTGAAACCAGTCCTGTGAAGGTCAGCTTTGTCTTATAAAAGGAAAGGTGACAGGGTCAGCATTATTGCACATGATGAAACCCCCACGGGGGCTGGAAGAGGTCATCTCTCTCCTGTCTCCTCCTTTGGCCAGTGTGTCCCTGCTGGGGGCAAACCTGCTAACGAAGGTGATGAGATTTCTTATTTCCAGAGAGAAACACTCGGCTGGCCAGCTTAAGGTTCCAGGCTCCCCATTTAGGGTGAAGTGGAAGAACTCCCGTTCCCCAGGGCGCAATTTGACTTTTGGGAAGCATGGCGTCCCTCTGAGCCTGCAGAGAAGACAGAAGTTTCTGGGTGACACCGATGCGATTTTCTGGGCACCTTCCGTGTGACTGCCAACGCCTAGAGGGCATTGCCTCGGAAAAGCGTCTCTGGGGGCTCTGGCGGCTCCCACTTCTGCACTTGCATGAGTTCTTATGGGGCTCCTGCGGTTGCCGCTGGGAAGTTTGGAAACACAGGCGGGTTCGGTGGTGGGATGGATGCGTGTGTGCCAGCACGCAGAAACGCGTCAGACACGGGGGTTTGCATCTCTAGCCCCTCTCGCCGCCGCCCCTCGTGCCCGCCGACACGCGTGCAATGCACCCGCCCAGGGCCCCAACACCACTCGTCCTACGTGCAATGACTTTAGCCTCTCATCGCTGTATTTTGCTTGGCTTTGAAAATTAGCCTGTTTGGATAGCGCCCGATAGAAAACATTTACGCTGGAAGCCAAACAGGCAAATATTTTAATCTCTCATATTAACATAGCGGTTTTCCAATCGGTTGGTTTTTGTGCTCTATTATTTATTTATTTGTGTATGCGTTATTCATTCATTCGCTCCATTCGTTCATTCATTCATTCATTCTTCCACTCCGTCATTCATTCATTCCTCCATCACTTTCCCTCCGCCGCTGGGGCCAGTGGTAGCCCAGGCTGCGCCCGGAGCCCCCGCAAGAAGCGGCCCTCGGTTTGCTGCATTCCCGTAGCCCTACAGGGTGTCGGGGTGTGATGATGCTGAGACATCCCACTCCGATCCCTAGGACAGGCTCCTGGGTATCCCTGCGGTCCCTGGAGGAGAGCACTGTTTGCCAGCTTGGCTGCTCTGTGCCTGGGGGGGCTCCCACCGCCGCTGGGTCTCCGCAAGTCAGCGCCAGCAGCGAGGGGCGGCGGGCACTGCGCTGCACCCGGGCAAAGCCCGAGCCGGCGACCCCCGCCCGCTGACACGGGGCCGGGCGCCGCGGCAGGGAGCGGAGCGGCGGAACCCTCCGGGCCCGGGGGCGTCCCGGGAGGGAAATGTCAAGAACCTCCAAGCCCGCTGCTGCCGGCCCGGTCGGCGGAGGGGGAATGTGCAGTCAGACCACCAACATGCCTGGAGCCGTACAATCCGCCACTTAATACATTTCTGCAATTTAAACTTCTGGGGACCCCCTCCTTTCAAGCCGATTTGTGATATAGGTGTTTTCTCATTACACTCTCCCCCCTTTCCTTTGAAATGCACCCCTTCACCACCCTCCCGCTCCCTTTCTTCTGAGCCCTGCTCTCTAATTCTAGATGAGTATTACTTTGCTCTTTTCGTTGGCCAAGCACAATTGTGTTATTGGAGATAATGAATTCAATCCCCATCAAAGAGTATTAGGAGGGCCTTGGCCCTGTAGTGCCTTTTTTCAAACCGGGAATGAAAGGCAGAGAGAAAATTCTCTGGGTAGCCTCTGCGCTGGCAGCTTTTGAAGTGAAGGGAGGCGGGCATTGTTGTTCACATTTTTGTCCATACGGCTGAAGAAAGACCGGCGGCTTTTGATGAGAAGATGAGAACCGCCTCGTAAGTTGAGCAACAAGTTAGATGGCGAAGTCTTCCCGCTGCCTACTGCCTGTGGATAACATATGTCCCGCATTAATAGGGGCTCAAGGGAACAATCGCCCGGGGGGTGGGGTAGGGAGAGGTCTGCTCTGCACCGTCCAGCGGCTCCTTTTTTTTCCCCCGTCCTCTGGACACCGATGCCCCGATGGGAGTGTTTTAAGGGAGACCCGAAGATATTCTCCCTGGCTCTTGGTTTGCCCGTGTGTCCACGGCGCCGAGACGGGCAGGCGGTATGCACTGACCACGGTCTGTGCTGAGGGAGAAAAGGGGGACCTCGGTGAGATGCTCTGGGTCCTCTCTGCTCGCCGTTTCGTTCTGCCAGGGCTCCTGGTGGCCGGGGCGTGTTGTTGGATCTGCTGCCATGTGTTTGGAGGGCATCCCCCCTTTCTAAACAAGACTCTGTATTATTAGCTTGAGGGGGATTTGAGGGGGGGGGAGTGGTTTTGTTTTTTTCCCGACTAAACGTGGAGTTGAGACTTGTTTTTTTTCACTTGTTATTCCCTTTCCATTTCATATAAGTTAATGACATACCTGAAGTTTGTAAAGTACTTCCTTAGACAAAGCAACCGGGCAAGGAAAAACAAGAAGAGGTAAAACGTCTGTTGTTCACATCTGATAACCTTAGAACTAGAAAACTTGTTGCATACATTTGAATAAGTTCAGACATGCTCTTATTCCAATCTCCTGCCCCGCAGTTCAAAGATTCCCCGCCCCCCGGGCTTTATTATGCTAAAGAGGTCATTACTGAGAGTCACTATGGAGAGATGCCGGTTTACAGAATGAGGCCCACCTCCTGGTTACCAACATGTTTACATTTTCTGTCGGTCATAAGCGGAGGAAATGTGTGTTAGCAACCCGCCGGGCAGGCTCGGGAAATAGAAGGAATAAAGGGGAAATGTATTTCAGCTATTGCGCAGTAGATGGCAAATGTAGATGATTAGGGAGCACTTAGAGGTATCGGGCACAAAGGCGGTATTTGCCGTAGACATGGTTGCTGGAGAGGGCCAGATCCCACTCCCGGGGCAGGCAGCCCTGCGCCTCGGTGCCCGGGCAGGCTCGGAGCGAAGTGAGAGTCCCCGGGAGCACGTCTGCACCTCCGTTCTCTGATAGCCTGTGGGGGAGTGGAATCACGCGGGTCCCTCTCTCAGCGGCGTGGGGCAGCTCCCGGCGCCCTCCCTTCACCGAAGCGGGTGCCAGTCCCGGGGCACCGGGCACCCGTCCCTGACCGCTCGTGGCCAAGGGGTGACCCGTCCGTGAAGGGGATGCCCCCGCTCCAGATGGAAGAGGTGGCTTTTCTACCGGACGACGGCGGACTCGACACTCTTTCACTGCCAAGTGATGTGTGAACGGGCCCGATTTCGGAGCAGAAATGTGGTCACCCGAAACATGTCCACCTGGGCACCCCCGCCCCCCTCTATTCCCTTGGGCGACTCAGTGAAGGCGGTCGGGGGTCCCAAATCCTGAGCTGGGCTGAACCAAAGGAGGGCGACGCTGTCCGCTGGGGAAGGCTTGGGCTACCGAGACCGGGCGGGAGACCCGGACGGGCAGGGAGGTCAGTGGCATCCGCACCCCGCGCACACCGGGGCCCCGTCCCGCCCGCTCCCGTGTCGCCTCCGCACCGCTTCAGAGCTTCCCCTGCTGTGGGGGGACAGCCTGGGCGAGCGCAGGGCAGGGGCGAGCACAGCAACGCTCCGGTTCGGCGCGTGTTCCGCCTGCTGGCTGGAATAATAATAATAATAATAATAATAATAATAATAATAATAAATAGTAATACCCTGCCTGCTGATAGACCCTTGGAATAACGAGCAGGTGTAGGAATATTTAATGGGAAAAATTAGATTACCAACTGTACAACAGTAATATCAAAACAACGACGAACTTCCCCTAAAGTAACTCGCCTGAGCAAAGCCCATTCGAGCAATGCTACCGCAGCAGAGACGCCGTTCTGGAAAATGACCCTTTATGAATTCAAGTAAATGTAGGAGTTTTAGGGTGGAGGGAAAGAGAGGGCATCGCATCTTTTTTCCCTTGTAGAGACAAATGGATTCTGCTATGAGGCTACATATGCCTTAAATCCTAATGACTGGAGACAAAGGTGAGCGCTGGCAGTTTGATCTGTCCAAAGTTCAAAGATCTGAAATCTCAATGAGTTTCTGTTTGAGGTGAAGAGGAGAAACAAACACTATAGCAAGGCTTGGGCCAGAAAGCTGCATGGTTTGCAAGTGAAATGCGACGTTACTTACACTAATATATCCTTAACTGCTACTTTGTCACTATGGTCAGAATAATTATTAGAAAATAACCAGAGGGAACAAAAGCAGGTTTTCTTCTTATCGCTCCCCGTTTTCCACTCTTCTCTTCCCCCAATTATTTTCTCCCGCTGAAATAGACCTTTCGAAACTACAAATGGCAGAAAATGCACAGACTAGTTTTAAAATATTATTAGTCTGCCTTTACTAGGAGCTCAGAAGGCTGGCTTCGCATTTAGATGAAGAAGAAAAAAGCCATTTTGCTCCACGACCCTTGACATGTAAATAATCAAACTAATTGCATTTTGATTTTAGCTATTAACCATTGTCCTATATTTCCTAAACAATATTGCAGCGTGGGAGTTTCGCGGGGACTTACGTGTACATTCTTTCCTCCTGTCACACTCTGTGCACTATTGTGGTGTGATTTTTGCCTGGTCATTGTGTGTTATGTATATTTCCACTTGTCTCCCCTGGAAACAAATACATATTAATTATATGTATGTTAATATATACAATATATGCATCTATATTCCTCCCGAGACAACTTTATACCCCATGTTTATATGAGGATAATTTGCTTCTTCACGAATTAAATTTATCACGAAAATGCACACGGAATCTATTCATTTATTAAGTCTCTGATTTAAAAATGTTTTTTTCAGAGTGATTAATCACATATTTTCACACATATATGTCTAGATTCCGTTTCATCAAAAGAGAAAAGAAGCCATACAAAGTGCATTTTTATCCCGATCAGGTGCTTTATCTGTAATATTTCTGTAAAAACCCGAGACAATTGCTCTTCTAAAGACTAGTTGGCGTTACAGCAAGGGAATTCATTTATTTCGTGTTTATGCTGACGGACCAATTTCGATACCTACTCAACACATTTCAAAACAATTTTTGAAGCTATGTCAATGGCTGAAGTATCTTCTCGCGCCGTTCTTTCACAATTCACTTATGTTTTATTGACACTAATAAGATTCAAATGTAAACTGTCCGGCAGTTTTTTTTTTTTTCTCGTCTTTCAGTAGTTCCGAACATTTCAAATTATTCCTTCTAAGTAATGTATGTCCTCTGATTGTGTGCCGATGTAGATGTAAGTGTTGTCCATTCGCACTCAGGAAACAATCCGGCAGTTACTTGTGATTTTATTTCTCTCACTTGGCTTGGGTGGCTGAAGTTGCTTTTATTCCACCGAGTACTTCCCTTCTGCGAAGGGCAGGTTCTGCTCGCAGGTGCTCCGAGGAGGTGCCACGGGGGTGGGGGGGGCGCAGGGGCATCGTTCCCTCTTGCCGGGGGGCGCAGGACTGTGGGGCCCCGCGGCAGAGGAGGGCTCCGCTGAGCCAGGGGACCCTTCCGCGTCCCCTCGCCCCCGGCCGCAGGGTCCCCGCCGCGGCGCCTGGAGAGCACCTGTCCCGCCGGCGCACCCAGCATCGCCCCCTCCTCCCGGCCCGGGGGCCTCCTCACCGCCCAAACTCCGCGTAAATCTTTACAGAGGTCCCCTGCCGCCCCGATTTACTCCCGCTTGTATTTAATGACGCTAAATGAGCCGTTTTCGCTCCCTCGCACGTGGCCAGTCGGAGGTAATTGCCGAGCAGGAAAAGGCGAAGTTCACCCTATAAACTGAGGTGTTGGTCGGAGCCTGGAACCTGAAGGCTGGCGGGCTCCCACTCTGCCTCTGTCCCGGACGCGGGGCTGAGGCACCATCTCTGACAGAAGGGGCAAAAGCCCCGCACCCGCCAGCTCCTTCCCTTCTAGCACAGAGCGACCGGTCCGGCTGGAAGGAGATGCTCGCAAACTCTCCTCTTGTGGAGCCCGTTTTTAAGCTTATTTTTGCACTCTGGCTCGGGGTTCCCTGAACACAGGATTAAAGCAGCAGCAGCAGGGCAGCTAGGAGCAGAACTTAAAACGGGGCTCTTCGCCCTGCTGTTGATTTCCAAGTCTTAAACTGATCACAGAATGCTGCATGCTTTGCACCGGGGACCCGCGTTTTTAACATAAGGTGCATCCCTGTCTTGTCAGTGGCTCGTTGCCCACCGCAGACACCATTTGCCTACGAGAAGAAAGGGGAGGAATACAATCTTGGGGGCGAGTGGCGAAAGGGGACACGCTGCATCCGTGACAGGCTCCGCTCCTTATCTCTGAGACGTTTGGAGCCGCGTCGGTCCGCTTAAACCCTTTTATTACCCACGCCCCAAATATTTCCATTACACACGGTCTGTACTCCTCAGCTGATATGTGAAACTTGCTGCCTTATCGCTGTCAGTCGATTGATATTTTCCGTGTATAAGCCCAAGGCATTAAATCAATGTCTCCACTCTGCAATGGCATATTCTCTATAGACTGGTCTGTGGGAGACAAGTGAAGTCCTGCTGAAAATTGGCTTCATCCTGCCTCGATTCTCACGAAGCTCCTTTTGGCAGAAGAAGCGGGGCTTTAAATAGGATCCGCCTGCCCAGACTCGGTGCCGAGCAGCCCCGAGCTGCCGCTGGCTGCGGGGGGTCTGCTGATGTTTGCCATTTCGGGACATTCAGAGGCGAAGGTGCCACACAGTCGGGCCATGGGGTAACCGGCCGCACACGGCGACGGGGACAGAGCCCCCTGCCCCCCGCTGCAGGACTCGCATGCGGCAGCCGGGAGGGGACCTGTGGCAAATGCTCGTCCGACCAAGAGCATCCGCACAGCACGACGCGGGAGACAGCTCCGTGTCGCCGGGAGAGCCGTGCGCTCATCTCCCATACGGATCACCGCTGATCCGGCCACACTTGCAAAGCACTGGGGCTCTCCCAACATTTTTTTTCCCTCCTTTTTTAGCTAGGTAGTAGTGCTGGAGGAATGTAGTGAGATTTCTGGAACGCTGGCTTGGCTTTTCTTTTCTAAATCGAACCTTAATTTAGTTTGTCGCCGCTGTCCCTAACCCGTCAGGGGGCAATTATGCGATAATTAGGAGAATTACACCGTTCTTTTATCTGGCAGCCGTGCACGAACAGGGCTCGGCACAGCGAAATCCGTTCACACTTAAACTCCCCTCCCCCGACATAGTCTATTACTGAGGACCAGAGCTCTCCAGCGAGGCTGCTGGTGTCATTCCGACGGATGGTTCCGAGCCAGAGCTACGAAGTGGCCTCTGGGCCTTTCCAGCGGCCCGGCGCGGCGTGGAGCCGCCCTAGGGATGCTCCCCGTGGGCGTCGTCCCGTCCGGCGGGGAAACGCCGAGTCTGGCTGCCGCCGCCCCGGCAGCCCTGGCCGCAAAGCACCCGGGAGGTTACATCGCCTCGGACGGCCCTTTCCTGCCATCCCTCAATTCATCCCACCACCGTGAATTAGGGAAAAAAGAAAAGAAAAAATAAAGGGCATTACTGCACACTCAGCCGCACAGGCCGGAGGCATCGCAGTGCCCCACAAGCAACCCTGCGGGAGCGACCCCCGCTTTCCCTCTGCACAAGCCTGGCCGTACAAATCTTTCCTCTTCACATCCACATTTAAGCACTACGTTCTGATTTTCTTGCACATGGCTCCGTCCTCCGTAACCCGCCCCAGAAATTTTATAAGAAAATAGCAGAAGTATTTAATTGATAACATTTGATTTATTTAAAGTCCTTAACTGCAAATGATCAAAAACATACTTCACGCATTAAATTCTCAGTTATCGTTTTAAATCAAAATATTTTTTTTCAATTACAATCACATTTATAAAATTAACAAAATTTCTTAAATTCACGTGTAATTATTTTTTACGGTCATTTAAAGCAATTTCCAGCTGTAAAGAAAGAAAACAATATAAACCATGCAATAAATTAAGAACATTGAAACAGCGAACAGGAATAATAATAAAACCCGTCTGGCTATGCTAACACCGTGTAAAACTGTGGAAAGTGCAATAACACTGGATGAAATGAGCTAACGATGGCGATAATTAAACGGCCACAAAAAAAATTATTAGACAGTTTGAAAAGGGGGGAGAGACAGAGCTGTCCTCTTTTCCTTGCATCAGTGTAGTAGTCAGTGTTTCCTAGGGGAGGGGGGGAATTACCTGGTTATAGATACACAGTTCTAGCTGGTACACAATGAAGACAAATTAAATAAGTATGTCATCCACATGTTGATGAGAGTGCCTGATGTACTAGAATCTTCAGTAACAGATGGGAAGGAAAAAAAAAAATCCAACTGGCTGTGACCTCTTGTGACTTTATATTACATCCCAAAACAGGTAACACTTGGAAAAAGATAAGGGTCGCATCCTGCACTCCAAAGCTCCAGTTGGTCCCCTCGGGAGTGCAGGATCCGGCCCGTAGCATCTGGATTTTATGCGGGTTGTAATAGCCGAAGGTTTATTTTACAAGTATCAAAAGGATGATCCGAGAAAGTAAATAGTTCTCTTGTTGCTTAGAGATTCTCTTAGTGTTTTGCTACTTCACAGCAGTATTGTCCTTCAAAGCCTTTTTAATTAAAAAAAAAAAAGTCTTAAATGTCTACTCGCTTCTTCATCTCCGTATTGTTAAAGTATTGCCACATACCTGTAAACTTACATGAGATTATAGAACACATAAGGGAGGGAGACGATGGGGCGGAAAGCACAAACAAGTAGTTTACACGCTCAACATTTTTTTCTTCTTTTTAATAACACCCTGCATAGGCTGGGGAGGTCTCCGGGGAGAGGGGCTGGGCGGCAGGGGCCGGAGAGAGTATGTACACGCGGGACGCGGCCGGCTTTGCAGGAGATCGTGGTGGATCGTAACAACACACAACGCGTTGCGCGACAATTAAAAAGTAACAGTCCTTTGCACGCAGCGTGCGGAAACACCCTGGTCTGTCTCAGGGAAAGCGGGGAGAGAAGCCAGGAAGGGGAGGAGGGGTCTCGACCCCGGCGGCGGGGGTTGCACAGCTAGGAGGTGTTTAGCACGGGTCTGGAATACACACCTTGGTAGTAGGAGGGCTCTAGGGCCGAGGGCTCGATGCTGCTCCGGCCAGCCATGGAGGCGCTGCCCAGGGGCAGCCCGCCGGGAATGCTGGCACCGTAAGAGGAATATTGCAGCGCCTGCTCATAGGCTTTGAAGTCCAGCTTGTGCTGCTGCTCCGAGGAGGACATGAGGTTGTTGATGGAAAACGGGTGGTTGAAGGAGTAGTGGGGATCACCCTTGAGGTGGAGCTGGGGTTCGTGGGCTAATGAGTGAGGGGGGTGTGGGACGGAGGCCAAGGTGGGTACAGAGCTGATGGTGGAGGAGGCGGCCGAGGCCGAGGTCTTTAGTTCCGTGCTTGATCCACTGTGGTCCATAGACTGGGGGCTGGTGGACGGGTTGGAGCTGGAGAGAGAGGTGGCCGTGTCCAGCTGCGCAGGTTTGTTGTGGCCTCTGTGCAGGGGGGAGTTAGAGCTTGAACTAGAGGCCCCGGCCTGATCTTTCCTGCCCTCCTGAGTGGCTTTACTGTTCGCCGGCTTCTCGCACTTGAAGCGCTTTTGCCGGCGGAGGTAACAGCCATTTTCAAACATGTTGCCGGAGTCGGGGTGCAGGGTCCAATAGGAGCCCTTGCCGGGCTTGTCGGG
Source organism: Buphagus erythrorhynchus (assembly GCA_013400855.1). Classification (NCBI taxonomy): domain Eukaryota; kingdom Metazoa; phylum Chordata; class Aves; order Passeriformes; family Sturnidae; genus Buphagus; species Buphagus erythrorhynchus. The sequence goes on along the minus strand of VZTT01037273.1, from coordinate 35,468 downwards.
GGAGCGGGCCACCTTGACGAAACAGTCATTGAAAGAGAGCGAGTGGCGGATGCTGTTCTGCCAGCGCTGCTGGTTCTGTCGGTAGTAGGGGAAAAGGTCCATGATCCACTGGTAGATCTCACTCAGCGTCAGCATCTTGCTGGGTGCCTGCTGGATGGCCATGGTGATGAGGGAGATGTAGGAGTAGGGCGGCTTGGCGTGGGGGTAGGTCCTCTTGAAGGACTTAGCGTCCCGTGTCCTGCCGAGGTTGGACTGGGTGTAGGCCATGGGGCTCATGCAGGGGTTCATGCCGCCGTAGGGGCTCAGCCCGTTCATGGGGGCCGGCTGGGCAGACATGGCGTTGATGCCACCGGGGCTCAGCGCCGTGCCCATGGCGGCCACGCCGGCCGGCATGCCGTTTACGGGCCCCGCCGAGCCTGCCGGCATGCCGGCCACTGCGCCGGGACTCAGCCCAGCCCCCAGCCCCGTGTTGGCGTAGGACATGTTGAAGGAGCTGGAGGTCATGTTGCCGCTTGTCGTCATGGTGTTCATGGTCATGTAGGTGTTCATGGTGTTCATGGAGCCCAGCCCCGAGTTCATGTTGCTCACGGGCACCGAGGAGTAGGCCTAGGGCAGCGAGACAAAGAGACGGAGTTAGAGGAGAGAGGTGTGGCAGGACCCCGTAGGGGCCGGATCCGCCCGCCTGGCCCAGCCAGCCGTGCAAACGTCCTGCTGCGGGACGCCGGCCGCTTCCCAGACACCGGGGAACAATCTTCCCCAAAGGCGCGCAGAAAGGCAGCTGTTTCCATGAAAACGTCTATTTCATATTGATATACATTTATAAATAGACACGGAGCGGGGGTGCTCTCTCCGGACGCGCTCCCGGTTTACCGGCGTGTCGCAGCTTGCCCGGGGTGCACCGGGATCAGCGGGGCGCACGGACCGACCGTCTTCCCTGAGCCGCTCCGCACCCTCGCGGAGCCGGGCTGCGGGCTCACACTGCCACGGGAGGATGTGTTCTTTCCGGCGCATTCCCGTATTTTGTTGGTTTTGTGTCCTGTCTCGCTAGTTAAATACTTAAACTCAGAATATTGAAATTGGTGGGCATATACTGTTTGCGCCAAGGAGAAAGACTGCTTGAGTTTTCTGAGAAAAATCTCACACATCTCTCTCTTCCTTCCCGCAATAATTTAAATTTATTTTTAAAGAAACATACAAGACACAATAATGCCTTGTTGCAAAATAATTTTAAAAACCCTTACCCAAACCAAACAGATCTTGTTGGCCTGTTTTATCTGTGGAAAGCTTTCCCCTTGTCTACATTTTCTATCAAAACTCTCTTTAATTTAACGTTAAAAAAGAAAAATCAACCAACCAATCAAACACCAAAACTTTCCCAAAGTATGAAAAGCCTGAACTTTTCCTCTCTGAGATTTTCTACAATCGCACGACGTGGAAAAAAATTGTAGCACCCTACCACATAACACAACTCTCAAAAGGGCAGAGCCGGAGAGCCTGAAATTGTGTTTTCCGCTACGGCATCTGATTTAACACGGGAGAGAAAGATGTTCCCAGTTTACTCGAACTACGGCTAATATGGCTAAGAGAAGGAGCTTTAAGCAACGGTTAAATATATAAAACTCATTTCTGATCCCCACAAATTTCACGAACTTATAAACGCACTTTTAATTTTGAGGATCACATTGATTATTTGAGATGGTAGAATGCAGCTGGGTTTCCCACGTTGCATTCATGCAATTATTCAAATTAAATGGCAAGAAAGGAGAAAAGATTGAAATTTTAAAAAATAGCAAGAGCGAAGTTCGCTTAACTTTATGTTTGTGGACAATGCGTATAGCGAGGAAAAATGAGTCTGGAAATGGCACATAATTAGGATGACCCTTATTTGCCCTTAGCCGACTTTCCCTTATTGAAGGAGATGCCAGCCGGGTGACACGTATTAGCCTCCGTCCGCGTGGCCCTATGGGCGCGTGTGCCAGCTCCGGGTGCGGGACGAGGCGTGGGGACTGTGGAGCCGTGTGTCCGGGTGTGCTGATGCAATGCCCGGGTGCGCACACCCAGGTGCCTGCCTCGCTGCCGCACTTCCTCAAAACGCCTCCTTCCCGGGCACAATCCGGGGGGCTGCTGGCCGCGCTGCCGGGCGCCGGCTTCTCCCGGGACCCCCGTCGCAGAGCCTCAGCGGCACAGCCCGGACCCCAGGCCCCACAGGGCCGAGGTGCGCCGGGAGAAGGCTCCGGGCTCTGCCGTGGCCCTCTCCTCCGCCGCTGTTGGGGGTGCTTGGGCCGGTTCTCCTCCTCCTCCTTGTGCACGGCGCTGTCAGACAGGCGCGGGGGGCGGAAGCGCCTCCGGGGTGCTGCGGTCCGGACCGGGTCCGGGTCGGGGGCGGTAGGTCCGGGTCCGGGTGCGGGCCCCCTCCCGGCCCGGCTCTCGGCAGCGCCGCCAGCCGGCCCGCGGCAGCAGCGCACGCCGCGGGCAGCCCGTCTGCAAAGTGCGGACAAACGGCTGGTTTTCCCCCTCCTTTCCTTTCCCCCGGCTTTAACAGGTGAGGGCCCGGTGCTTGCGAGTAGACAGGCCGGAGGTCCCGCCGAGAAGCTCAGGGAAGGCGCTGCCCCCGACCAGGACGCGCTGGCGTCCGACTCCCTCGGCCCCTGCCATCTGCCATGAAGGAGTCGGGTGCCGGCGGCGCGGCGAGTGCTCTGCCCCGAGCCAAGAGTTTATGGGGTGCTTTTGTGCGCGCCGCGAGAGAAGATTACGCCTCTTAGATGAGATCAAGGGCTGTCTCCGGCCCCCCGGCCCTACTGGCGGGCTCGCAGCCGCCCTGTCTTCCCCAAACGCCTCCAGGGCTCCTGGAAGCTGTGTTTTCCTTGGGGAAGCCTAGCCAGTTTCGGCGCCGGAGGGAGGGGGAGGTACGTTTGCGTTGGCAGGATCTGGACTGCAAACCGATTCCTCCGATTGCTGCCCCCTCCAGACCCCTAGCCACCCCCAGGTCCTCCCCTCCCCTGCACAGGGGTAGTAGCGAAGCCAGACCCTGGGATTTACTCACCTCCTGAGTGTCGGCGTAGTAGCTGTTCCAGTCGCTGGTTTCATGCCCTTCCATTTTCACAGTCCCTAACATTATGGAGCCAACCTGCCCGGTGTAACCATCCAGCCTTCTTGTAAGCGAGCGACGGGCAGTAGGAAAAGAGCCCGAAAGCCCGACCTAGCAGGAAGCCAGCTCTCAGGAGGGGCGGGGGGTGCTGAATTCTGCTCTATAACCAGCCAAAAAGGAGGCAGGGAGCGGTGTGGGGCGAGACAGTTGAGAAAGTGAGGAAGTGCGGCTGGGATGTGAGTGGAGTTGAGCTGATGTGGATCTTACGTCGCAGAAGTACCCACCTCCTCCTCCTCCTCTCCCCATTTGTCCGCCGCACAAAGGCGTTCGCACCTACAAAGCCGGAGATGCACCTGCAAACAAGGCAGTCCCCCTCGCCTGCAACTCCCCCCGGGGCGGCACTTTATTTGCAAAGCTGTGTAATTGGTTTAAGCTTGTGGGGAAAGAAGGAGAGACAGAGGTGGGAGAGGGGGACAGAGGGGGGCGGGGGGCGGGACTGGATGGGACGGGGGACGGGCACGACCACCCTTTCAGGTGGACAGGACAAATGCTAGGAGGCATAGGGGGAATGAAATGAGGTAGATGAAGGAAGGGCAGCCCCCTCTATTTGAAGAGAATGCAAAAGGCCATCCAGCCTTAAACCCCTGAGATTAGAGGCAATATTTACTAAAGGCCGGTAGATGCTCCTTTAACTTGATGGCCGGAACGTGCTTCAAAGTCCCGAGTCCTGAAGTCCACAGGTTACCCCCTTCTCCTGCTCCTCATTTCACAGCTGGTTACAGCGCAGGTACCTCCAGGCCCTGCCGCGACGCCTCACGCTCCCATCGCCCTCGGGGCAGGGGATCGGATTAGGCGCTCCGGGCTGCGAGCAGGAGGCTCGGCTCCGCGGCCCCCAAAGCCCTCCCAACCCTTCCCCCACCCTACCCCCCTCTTCCTCCGGGCTAAACTAGCCCTTCAAACGGGGTGCCGTCTTATGTAGATGGTGATAATGATACTGCTTTTTCGGGTGCCTTATGCTCAGAAATCTTGTGAGTCACCGTGCTGAGACATAATACTACGGGTTCCCAATAAAAACGGACAGAGGCCTGAATGCGGATCCACTGATATTAACCTCCACTTGGCAAACATCAGGTGAGTCACTAGAACCATTTTATATCTTTACTGTGGAAAGCCCTCAGCCCAGAAGGCTCACTTGGAAGCTTTCTCTGATGCCAGACACCCAGGAGCAGCCAATAATAGGTAGTGGGTATCTCATTTCCAACTTCTTGCTTATTGACCTGATTTCTCACAACGAGCAGAGGAGGAGGATTCTACACAGGCTGGTAAAAGGCAAAAAACACCGATAAAACAAACTGACATTGGACAAAGATTTTTGTTATTGTGGAGGGAATCTCTCAGTCTTTGCAGAGGGATCAAACATTTTCTACCCTGTCCGGCTTTTCGAGCCTATGTCAACACCACGGACTTTTCTTGGGCTTCTCTATCCTATCCCTTGTGAGTTCATTCCCGCCTAGCTACTAGAACTTTTATCACCTCATGGTAGAAAACAAAAACCAAAGAGTCAAAACTAAAAAATCTACATCACCAACCAGCAACTAACAGCCCTTCACAACTCCCCTCACCCCCCAAACTCAAATAACTTTCCAACAGTGAGAATTTGAAGGGGAAGTAAAGCTTCTTGGGATTTTGAAAAAAGCTTGCACATCATACCACACAAACTATAATATACACCTGGGTCAGGATTTCAGATTGATGTGTTTACCGTTCAGCATGGCCACAGTTGCTTCCACAGTGATTTGTTTTCGAGTGATCTGTGGAAATGTCACCCTCACAAACAAGATTTTAAAGTTTCTTATAGAGACACAGGATTCAAATGATGAGATATAGCATATCTCTGCCTCGACAAATACGTTTTAACTTGCTCTCTAAATGCATTTTCTATTACCCCTTTGTTCTTTCTCTCCTCATCCTTTTCTGGTTTTTTTTGTTTTTTGGTTTTTTTTTTTTTTTTATTAATTTGGAAACAGAATTAAGTCAAATCCTCGAAACAAACAAAACTCTGGAATCAGCAGAGGAGAACAACATATGAAAATATGTCTTGAAGGAAATTAAATATATAGAAGCACTGGATTAAACCCCTGCTTTCTCAAATGGTCAAACTACACCCATGAAAACTGGGACAAACCCCAGTGGAATATCTAAGAGATATTAAAATTGCGGTCTTCGTATAAGCACCCTCCCTTTTTTCCTAATGGAAGTGGTGTATATGTCTGAAAACAGAAACCCTTGGGTGGTGGCTTGCTCATTTCAGTATTTGAGGTCTGGGGAGTGTGGTTACCCCCCTAGCAGCACGTATGCGGGGATGCTGGCAGGAGCGCAGCTGCTCCAGCGACCCCGCTGTCCGCACCCCCCGCCGGGTGACCTCGGGGCGGTGCTGCCTCGCTTTCCAGAGCCCAGCCCGCGGGAGCAACACCCGACGGGACGCCGGGCAGCCCATGCTGGGTCACTCCGTACCTGGAAAAAAGGGCAGGCACAAAGCCGGCCACGCTCATCCGATGCTGCTACAAACCATGGAGGCGTTTCACCGGGCGGAGCAAACGTGGAGCCGGCAAAGCCGCTCACCGGGCCGGCCGCCCCGGCTGGGATGCCCTCTGCCCGGGAGAGGAGCCGGGGGTTGTGCAAAGCCTCAGCGCCTCCTGTTGTCCGGCTGCAGGCTCAGCTACCTCCTGAGGTTGCTCCCAGAGGTGAGAGCACAGGCAGGATCCTCTCTTAATCTGCTTAGAGCCTCTCGACTTGATGTATAATAACCAAGCCCGATTCAGAGCCAGCCGCTGCTGGAAATTCTCTTCAGCCCGATTGCTGTGGTGCAGCCCTGGTGGAGAAAATCCTCCCTTAAGTCCCGAAGAGGGTCAGGACGCCTCTGCCCACGGCCACAGGAAAAAATGGGTATTTCGGTAGTTGCCCTTGCCCTGCACTTGAGCCTTTATGTAGTGAAGCCCTATGTAGGACGCTCTGCGAGTTCAGCGGGATTTATGTCTCCTTTGCAAAAGGCTCAGCAGAGAACCCTCGTAGGATGCGGGACGCCAGGAGCTCTCCAGTTGCTCCTAGCTGAGTTTTCAGGAGTCAGGTTAGTAGCACTGTCCCAAATTACACATCGTCTTTCCTCACCTCTGGTTCGAGTTGCATCAGTTTCTGTACACTTTTGTTTGTTTGTTTCTTTTTCCCCCCTTTTTTTTTTTAATTTTTTTTAAATTTTTTTTTAGAGTAGATCAAAACCAAATGGTTTGGCTGCAGTGAAATGAATCATAGAATCATAGAATCTGCTGAGATGGACGGGACCCATCAGGATCATGTCACAGACTTACCACAGGATGGCTTGAGCTGGAAGAAAACTTAAAGTTCCTCTCATTCCACCTTCCTACCATGGGCAAGGACACCTTCCACTGTCCCAGGTTGCTCAGAGCCCCATCCAGACCAGCCCTGCCCACTTCCATGGATGGGGCATATCAAAATAATGTCAAAATTCAGNCGGGGACCGGAGCTGGCCCCGGCACGGCTCTGCCCGCGGGGACCGGAGCTGGCCCCGGCACGGCGCTGCCCGCGGGGACCGGAGCCGGCCCCGGCACGGCGCTGCCCGCGGGGACCGGAGCTCCAGCGCCGCCCGGGAGCGCCGCCCGCAGGCTCTCTCCCACGCGTGGGCCGGGCGGCCCCTGCAAGCGACGGGAGCTTTAATTTTAACGTGGAGCACTGTTTCAATTCGTTCCGCTCTAATTTACCTCTGGCAGCAGCAGCATCTGCCGGCCCTTCGGTTTGACTTGCAGGATCTTACTCGATTTTACCCAAAATACCACCGTCTTTTGGACGAGATTCTCTCGGCAGTGCTTGCGCGGGCCAGGCGTTCAGCTCAGGAAGGAGCTGCGAGGTTATCTCCGCATCGGTATGCATTCCCTGCTCTGTGCTGTACAGCCTGCTTTTCGTTTGCCCGCACCTATCTCGTGCAGAGGGTCCCTCATACCCGGCTTTACAGAGTGGCCCAAGCCTGTGCAGCGGGTCGCCGAAAACACCGTGGGACCCAGTCAGCCTCCCCCACCTTTTCCCCATATGGGAAATCTCTCTTCCCGTCTGTTTCCAACCTGAAATCCTTCCCCATTCTAGCGGGCAAACAGTAACCGTCTGGGAACGTGCCTGTGCCCAGAGCCGGGTGCTTTGGACGGGGAGGGATCCTGGGCGCTCCGGGAGCAGGGGTCGGTGACCGCCGGTAGTGCTTATTCTGGGGGGAGCCCACAGAGAAGGCGTCCTATCGAGGGTTTGTTTTCCTCCCTCACACAGGCACAGCCGCCCCGGTTCCGTGCTCCCGTGGATGAGTTCGCATTTAGAAGAGCCCGGGGGGTCCCCTCAGACACGCCCGGAGGAGCCTCCGTCGGGGCGGTCGGTCCAGGGCCCCTGCCCCTGGAGCTCACGGGCGAGAAGTGGCTCTGCACCCTCCTCTCGCTCGGACCAGGGCCCAGGCAGATGAGGGCACTGCGTGGGGTCAACATTTGTTTCTGAGCTTGTGCTGAATGAGAGTAGTCTTCCAGTCTTCGACCGTGGCGATCAAGTGGCCTCCTTCCTCCGACCGGCCCAAGGTAGGGCACCCCCTTTTCCTACAGCACCTCTTCCAGCCCAGGAGCCGTGGTCTGGCTCTCCTGGGCGGACTAGACGTGCCCTCTCCGCCGCGCCATCCACGGCAGGGAGGGCCGGGGGTCTCACCGCTCTGCCCTGCCCTGCCTGCCCGCTGCCGGGCCCTCGGCCGCGGGTTTCCAGCCCCCTCAGCCGCTCTGCCCTGCCCTGCCTGCCCGCTGCCGGGCCCTCGGCCGCGGGTTTCCAGCCCCCTCAGCCGCCGCAGCCGGGCTCCGGGCCCCGGGCAGAGC
>VZTT01037273.1:13258-27381 GCA_013400855.1 Buphagus erythrorhynchus | reverse complement strand
TATTTTATTTTATTTTATTTTCAGTGCAGTTCATTGCATTTCATTTTCTAGGCATCTTGCAGAGCTGATATCGTAAGACTTGAATGATGTAACAAATAATATCCCACCATCTGAAAATACTCATATATCTGACCAATTAAAGGAGAAAGAGGAACAAATAACGAAATGAAAAATTACAAATGTTGATATCCGATGGTTACAGTGATGAAAATAAGGAAGCCTCTGTTTTGTGTTGTTTTGGGTTTTTTTTCTATATTGTAACAAAAGAGTTCTTAACTAGGTAAATCATTACCCATTGTAAACCATCAGTTTATTTTTGCTAATATGGTTAGATGTATGTATGCTGTTTTCAGAACTCCAGCTGGCAGGATGCCCACACTTCAGCATGTGATTGACCAAGTGTGTTTTACTTTATGCAAGAATAAATGCACTTCATAATTATAATTTGATTGAAGAGCAGCCATCTAGGTGTTTATTTCAGTTATAATTTGTTTTATTTATATCATGATATACTGAAACGTAAATGCTTCTGTCGTGTATTTCAATCACTGCATCTGTTCTTGTTCAATTACTTGATATATTTTTGAAAGTCTTGCTTGATTTATTTTGTTTTAAAGAGTGTTTTGAAGTAGTCACAATACTATGGCATGAAGAAACAGTATCAGAAGAAGTGAGAATATGATTATGCAGAGATAAACACAAGTACTCAGATGGCACCTACTTTGTAGCATTTCACCCAAGTTCCAAAAATGGTGTTTCAGGATATATATATATGGATTTTTGCAGGAAGCAAAGAAAGCAAACTAAGGTAGTGAGTGCAGTTAATCTAAACAAACTGGTATAAGAAATAATGCTTGATAGGATATGCACCTATGCATGAATTCTAGAATTATTTCTTTGCTAAAGTTGCCCCAGTAACTTAATGGGGCCTTCCCTGCCCTACCAATACCTGCTGCATGAATCAAAGATGTTTCCACTCTCCAAGAGTCCTGTTTCTCCAAAACCTGCAGCGAGTTATCTTTGAGAATATCTGCTTTACTGATAAAAACCAATATCTATGTATTTGACAATAGATTCATTTGTAATGTTCATCTTAATATACTACTCTAGCTCCTTTGCAAACTGACTTTCCTATGCAGAAAGTAGTCTTGGTTGATACCTTTAATTTTGAGCGATGGAGTGAAGGAATGCTACTTTTCTTCCAATGCATATCAATATATTTTCAAATTGTTTGCTATCTTCTACTTTAGCTGCAAAAACAATTCATTTCACTGTCCACTGTCTCTGCTTCTACAGCAGTTCTGCAGAAAAGCATTGAAAGATACCAGTATCCATTCTAGATGGCTTCCCTGGCTGACAGCTCTGAAGAATCAAATGTTCAAAATAAAGGCTGGCTTATTTAAACTCCTCCCCAGGGAGCAGTTCCACAGTGCTATCCAGCTTGCAGTTCTTAGAGCATAAATTAATTCTAGCTGCATTCACTGCTCATTTTCTTGAGCTGTATTAACATGGATAGTGAGCAACTGTGGGGTGTGTGGCAGCATTTTCACAGATATACAGAAACACTGCCCATTTACTCCATTACAGGACATAACTAACCTGTGTGTAGCAAAAATGATGCTTGTCTTGGAAAAGGATGACCAGAGACCCTAACACAGTCTGTAGTTTTACACTGAAATGTGAGAATGTGAGTATTAACTGGTAACACCCTAAAATCATGAGATCCATAAAACAGTGTAGACAACCAGTGCCTATGGGAAAGTAGAGAAAGGTCTGGATTTAGTAACGTGTTAGGACTTCTCAGGGCAAGAAGCTGTTTAGTAGTGGTTCATCATTCCTGGAGGTCTAAGCTGCAGGTCTAAGCTTCTGCTGCTGCTTCAAGTACTTCAAGGGTGAATTTGGAAACTGCTGAGTAGTTTAAAGAGACTGACATAATGAAGATTATTTAGACTACCACATGGCTTCCATCACCTGGGTTCGGTTCTCTGTGCAGCTATGGGTGAGACAAGGTAAGAATCAGATTTTATTCATTCCTCCTCTGTCCCTTTCTAGCTAGAAAGGCAGCTGCCTAAGTATTTCTGCCATGCATGTAATTTTGTGTTTATGGCTTTTTATGTGTTAAGTTGGGATGATTGAGAGGGAATCTAACATCGGAACTTTCCTTCAGTTCCTCCTAAAGGGAAAACTCCTCTCTTCCATCCAAACAATTTCATAGCTCATCAGTTGGCTTTTGCCATTACTCATTGAACAAACCATTTTCCCCTTTTCAGGATCTATGGATATTTGCTCCAAAATCCATCCATTCCCAGAAATCCTTTAAATATTTTCTAACATTATCCTTAGAGGTAGCTGGAACTTCAGCCTCTTCAGGCAACTCTTCCTGCCCTCTGAGGGGCATTTCTTTTTGTTGCTGTGAAGATTTTTCTTGTGATTAAGTGGGATTGTTATGTCCACCAAAGCTGAGTCCTCAGCTGTGAAACCTGAGATCTACAAACACATACATATCTACACCTATGTATTCATGATCAAGCTGTTGTCCTAAGAGAACAAAAGAGCTGGACTGGAATGGCCAATTGGAAACCTGCTGTATTAACTGAAAGACAATGGAGAGTAGAGATATGATATATCCTTGATATAATCAAATAGAATCAAATATTAAAACTAAAGCAAGCAAAGGCCCAATCTCAGAAAAGACTTTGTCAGGTGTTTAGCTGTAATTTCTCTGTTTATTACTTGCAGCCTTATTCAAAGCCTGGAATGTCTCTGACCTTGTGCCTGTAATAACAGCCATGTGTGATGGACTTCAGAAGTAACTTATGTAATTTCTCTTGGGCTATACAGTAAAATAGCATATACTTGGAAATATTACAGTCATGTAATACTAAAAATAAATCTGTGAATCATTACCACTCAAAATGACCAAGTGATTTTCTCATTGTATTGATGTTCTCATTATGTTTTAAAATAAAAGAGCTTCGTCTTGTTTTCAACTTTTTATTTGTATCTATTTTGAATTATATTATATTATGAAATACCAATGTTCTTAAATGGGGAGAGGAGAAAAAAAAAGACAAAGCCCAAAATCCTAGGAGGAAGAAAAATGTTAACTATTTCTGCTGGCATGGCACCGGCAAATACAGATATCTTACAATCATAATGGAGATTAGTAGAGCTGGGTGTGCATATTTGTTATGGATCAAAGATAGGATATAGTGATTAGAAGAATGACAATGCTTTCAACACTCACAAAGGGATTGAATATGTGATTTATAATACTAATTCCACAAAACCTTTCCATGGCTGCTTACTGCACATGGGATTCAATATAGATTGATCACTGGGAAAAAAAAAAGTATTTCCTTCAGCTCAGCTGGATGCAACTAACAAAAAGTCTTTTCAGTATTGACACTGTCTGATTTAAGAGATAACCCCTCTGCCATTTACTCTACTCTTCTGCTACAGATTACTGTCCCCACACTGTAACCATCAGAGAACTTTTTGTGTTACATTCCCAATGCCCATAATTCGCAGCTCAGTATTTTAGCTTATAATTAATCTATTTACTCTGATTAAAATGGTAATTTTATATATATACCTGGCAGAAATGTTAAAGATGTTGATGCTCTGGAAAAGCAAACAGTAGCCTCTACCCTGAGGATACATACCTCTGATTTTCTATTTACTATCCATCAAAAGCACAGATTCAGTTATGAATTTACCACTGGTTCTACTAGGGGACTTTAGGCAGTCATTTAGCCTCTCTTTGTTCTGGTTTCCAAAATGGAATAATGTTACTTAGACGTCATGGTGAAAATATATTTGTAAGTATGCTCTTACCCTTTCTAGAGCTATTGCACTGGGGAATAGTTTTGGGCACGTGTACTGCCATTCTGAGGCAGACATGATCAGTGCTTTGGCTGTAGCAGAGCAGAAGAGAGAATGCAGCATCCCCCAGCAGGGCTGGGGAACTTCTGGCCTATGACATGTGCAAAGATTTTCACAGCCAGCTGGAAAAGGACACCAAGGTGAGGCTTAGCATTTAGTGTCAAACTAGGTGTGAGCCACAGAGCTAGCAAAGTAGTTATGCTCTTACTTTCCTTTTTCCTTTAAACAGCAGCTACTCATCTTTGCAAGGACTCTCTGTGGTATTTTCTCGAGAGCCTGTAGCAGGCTGTAGGTATTTCATATGCACCATGCAGTCCTGATTTCTGGTTGCCTAGATGAAGGTGGCTATTGGAAGCACAGTTAACTCCAGTTGCCTCCCAGGGTATGTGGGGCACTGTGTACATTTCACTCCATCATGTGCTTGGATCATGGAAGCACTGGGAGTGGGACTTCCTACATGAAGGTGGAATCAGACAATTTCAGAGATGAGGAATTGCATTTTTTAATTTCTCCAACCAACTGAACAATTTTTTAATGATTACTTTTCTTCCTAAGAAGAGAAAGCCCTTCCTTATAACATTAATAGACTAATAACTTAGATAACACAATTTATGTGACATTAGAAAGCTTAGTGATCTGGTGAGGTCTAATTATGAAAAATAATAATGTGTACCCAGGGACTGAACTTGCAGAACGTTTTCCAAATCTAGGTCCATTTGCTAACTATAAAGATTCATCTACTGATTAAATTTTGGACTTTGCAATCTTCAGAGATAGGGCTTAACCTGTTTAACTAAATACTTAATAAAAACCTCCACCCTCAGGCTTCAAGCATCACTGTGATCATTAAGGGATGATAATAATAATACCTGGCAAAAGGGGGGAAAAAGCTTTCCCTGTTTTCCTGTGTGTCAGAGATGAGAATCTCTGCAACTGTCATCTCTTGTGCTCAAGCTAAAGGATCTAGGGGATATATTGGCAACAATTTCTCCAGGAATGGCTGCTAAGCATCATCTATGGCTTAGTAGGGGAAAAAATACAGCATTTGGGACTTAACTTGACATCAGATCCTCTTGGGTGTTTACTTGCTTTGCTTATAAGACCTAGAGACACAGGACATGTTTATGAACTAAGGCTTGAACCTTTCTCACAAGCTAACTGCATTCCCCAGGAACCAGCCCCTGCTCTTCTGCAAGCAGAACTGACAACCAACAGATACAGTAAGATAACAGAGCATACTCATTTGCCATTTTATCACCACTATTAACCTAAAGAGGAAATCTGTGTCTAAGGTTTTTTCCTTCCTCCTAAGACTTTTTTTTTAAAATGCAAATCTTTCTTGTCATTCAGCAGGTTCTTACTGGAACTTCCTGATGCAAATACCTCTTCACATGCAGGGCTTTTTCTTCCACATCCCACTGTGACTCCTGCAGAGAGGAACTGTTCTAGGTAAACGAAATCATTGAAGCTTTACTTACTGTTTAACTAGTTTGAAATGAATCTGTTCTCTAGGCTTACATCTGCATTAAACTACTAATAGGATTCATCTTCAATGTGGCAATTGAACACTTCATTCCTGTTCTGAACTGCTTTAATGGCCTGGACTGCTAACAGGAATCTTTCAACACAGAACAACTATTTGATATTCTACCTAGTGCTTCTCCAGCTACTCAGAGATTCTTGCTAGAGAGAGAGAGAAGCAAATTAGGCACCAAATAGAGAGACTTTTTAGGGCGTATTACAGGGTTTTAATCAGTTATCTTGCTATCAGAAGAGAAAATTTGTTATTAATTGGCATGTAATGACTGGCTAATGACTTTTTCATCTTCAACAGGTTTTCAGTTGCATTATCAAGCTGAAAGTTGGCCATCTAGCCTAGTATAAGTTGCATTCTCTGCAAGAAAGACACTGGCTACCCCTTGAACTCCAGGAATACAATTAGGCAGGAGAAAAATAAACTATAAAAATGTAGCTGAAAGCTGCAAAGCAAGGAGAAGATAATAGGAGACATTTGCCTGTTAGATCAGTGGAGCTTTTCAAGCAATTTAATGCCATATTTGAATCCAGTATCTCCAGTTAGTCCCTACAGTTCCTTGTTATCATATGGGTGTTGAAGGTTCCGAAGGAAAAAGGGGGAAAAAAAGGTCTTTATTTCTACTCAACGTAAGAGACTTAAGTGGATTACAAGCATAATTCTGTGAACTGTTACAATCCAGAAATTCATGGAAATTCCAGAACTTTGCATTCATATTATGAGAGGGAAACTGCTTTCCCCCCCCTTACTGCTATAATCTGCTTGGCTTTGCATGTGTTCTAGACCATCAGCCTTCTTGGGAACATGATCAATGTGACCTTGTAGGTTTGTGCCATGGTTATGACCATCTTGATAGATTCAGTTCAACTTTCCACATTTTCTTTAATTTATAAGGTAATTTTTTTTATTTCTTTCATGAAGTTTGATGATTTTTGGCACGTGCTATCTTCCCTATATTTGTTGGATACTGAAACACTATTTTTTTTTCAGTCCACTTATAGTTCATACTTCACATGTGAAAAGAACTACTGTTAAAATTTAACTTTCACCAGACAGCTATCAAATATGTTTGACATCTCTGTTCTCTGAAGGATTGGCTGGTCAAACTGCAAGACATGGGGCCAGGATTCCTCTCAGAGAACTGGTTTCAGACTTTTTGCTCGTTTTCTACTGCAAAGGTTATGGACTCTGAGATAGAGTCTCTCCTGTTGCACACAACTGCTAGCACTGAAAATAAAATCCCAATAACAGAAACTTTATTGATGATGATGAACATAGCTGACTGGGGTTTCATCTCCAAGCTGAGACTTTGACAATAAAAAAATTTAGTTTTGTAAGAAAAATATGTCTACAATAGCACCCAGGAAGCTACTGCATGGTGCACAAGTTCCCAGAAGAGCCATTCATATGTTTGGTTCTCAGGGCAAAGCATTGAAGGAGCCCATAGCTGAGAGCAGAGCAAGGGTTGCTATGCACTGGAGAGAAATGGGGCTAAAAAGGTACAAACCCCCTTGCCCGTCCTGCGCCTTTCAGATCTTGCAGATAAGCTGGAAGAAACATGTTTCTAATGACATCCCCAGGTGAGGCTGACGTGTTTCAGCTCACTCAGGGGAGGAATGTGTGTGCCCCACTAGCGCCCCACTCATGAAATACTCCAGATCCCGACCTCAGCGCGGCGTGTTCGCGGGCAGTTCCCGCTGGCCGAGAGCGCTCGGCAGGGATGGCAGCGGGCGCTGCCCGTGCTCTGCCCCATCAGGAGCGCGTTGCTCAGGTGCAGAGCGTGTCCTTGCCCTGCTCCCACTCTGCCTCAGGACCGCCAGCGAGGAGGCCCTGCAGGACAGGCAGGACTGGGACTTGGAGTGGCCCAGTGGTCACTGGTTTTATTGCTTGTTTGTTGTTTGTTTGTTTTGTAGATGGAAAGCCCTTTGTGGTTACTTGGAGAAAGCGTTGAGCTTTATTCTTTCTCATTTTCTTTTTTTTTCTGTTTGAATTTTCCTTCCAACTTCCGACTTGTACTCCCAAAATTAGAAATTATTCAGTTGTTTCCTGACATAAAATGCTGATAGCCATTGCTGATGCTTCATAACACTTGTTTGGAACAGTCTTGTTGACACCAATGGGGCCCTTAGCAAAATGGAGCTCTTGCGAGCCGGTGCCTCTTTTTGTGCATAAAATACACATCCTCATTTCTGCTTGAGTTTACAGAGTGCTTACAGTAAGAAAAAAATACTAGAAAACATCAGTACTCAGGACTGAATTATGTGGAAGCATTGAATACGATTAAGGAACATGAGACTATATGCAAGGAATCTCAGTGGGATAGTCTGAAGATCAAACAAGTAATAGTTACTGCTCTCAGAAACATGAGCATTTAGCCCTTTTTGGAAGATTTAACACCAGATTAATTGCATTAGTTAAGAACATTATCCTCTCCAGAGGTTGAAGAGCCCACATAAGCTTGTCATGAATATAAAGAAAAATATTCTTAATTAATTCACTGGGTGTTTTGAAGTTCACAGAAAGTAAGGGTGTCTTCTGAAGCAAGAGACATGAAAAAACAAACTCCTGACTCAGGGTGATGAGAAGAAGAAATAAATCTGTGGAAGAAGACAGTGCTGATAAAAAATCAGGGAAGTTGCTCCAGAAAAGTCAACAGAAAACATGCAACTTTATTCATGAAAGTACAGTTGCAACTCTGCTGGTAGTAGCATCATTTGCAGGTACCACTAAAAAAAACTGTAATGGTCAAACACCCAGCACCACCTCAGAAGTCAAGTTAAGCAGGGTTTAATTTTCATATTAATAGCTCCCTTATCTCATTTGAAAAGACAAAAGCTGTGAGTAAAGTTAGAGTGTGTATGCTACAGATGGATCTTCAGAATTTAAAGAGATAAAACTCAAGAAACAGGTACAGTCATTAAAGATAGCATTGAATTTAGCTCTACAGATTCTGAGACAAATAAAAGCATTTCAAGAAAAGCAAAAATAACTAGGGAAGAGTGTAAGAAGAGACACTGATTTCAAAAGCAAAGCAAGAAGACTTAGATGTTGAATTGATAAGGATTCTGGGAAAAGGAAGTAAGCAGCCAAGTGTGAGGTCTGCTCAAGAAGAGTTGGAAGAAGCAAGGCATGTAACTAGACCAGACATTTCAAAAATATACGGGAAGAACTTCCAGCAGAGCAAATCTGAAGAGTCTACTTCCACACCAGTGCTGCCTGTGAAAGTGATTGCAAGGTCTATTGATGAAATAATTGTTTCCCTGCAGTCTACTTCTCCATCTCCCTCAGACCAGATGATCAAAGAACTCCTGGAGAGTGTTCTTGGCCAGAAATACAACATAAAAATGGAACTAGATGAACCAGAACAAGAGCAATATTTTTCTCTTGGGTAAATATTACTTTTATAAGAGTTGTATATTTTTTTTCCAGCTCCTACAATGTGTTACAACACAGAAGCCAGACAAAACAAATGGATAAAAACATCAATGTATCACAGAATATTCTTCACTCTTTCTTCTGCTAGTTTTTTTATGTCCCTTAAAATGAAAATGAGCCAATATCAAAACACAAACATTACCTCTTTTGGGGTGTTATTTTTATTATACTGCTTATAGTTTAAAACACTTTTTAAAAAAATTCTCTTTCTCTTTTTAAGCTGACCTATTCCAGTATGACATATAAAAGTGCATTATATGCATTTGGAATATCATTGGAAGTATTGCTTCTTTTAGTTATTGTTTAGCTTGTGAAATCTTCATAAGACAATTTTTTTTATTGTCATAGTTATGTAAATCATGTAATCTTCTGTAAGAAGTTGTAAGTTTCATGTAAGCTCTCTGCAAGAGAGTTCCTTCAATTAATTACAGCAGGTGATATCAGTAATACTGGGCATCAGGTAGATCCTAGAGAAAACTTTCCCAGATTTTCACCAGAAGTTTGCCAATATATTTGTTAACTAAACTGTTGACTTAGTATCAGATGGCTTTTTGTCCTCTCTAGGCAAGGGTGATAGTTTTGTTTCAGTTCCAAGACAGCTAATGTGTATAGTACCTTACAGTCCCTAAATGTGAGATTGACTCCTTTTTGACTGAATACAAAAATTAGAAGAGAAAAAAGTCCACCTGAACTAAGTTAATTTAAATGTGAAAGTCCATGAGCGGCAGTAGTATCAAGCTGCATTTCCAGAAGATTTATGTCCTCTGATTTGATTTTCTTCTGAGAGCTATTTTGTGTGATTGAGGCATTTGCAGTGTCTCTACTTTCTGTATACTTCATGGTGTATTTCAATTGGCATTGAAATCAGAGAAGACTTTTCTCAGTGAGGCAGCATTGGGATGATGCCTCTTCATTGCTTGGTTTGTATTTTAGGGACGTAATATTTTGGGACTGCTTGGTTGGAATTTGTCAGTTGATTACAAAAATTCTTCAGACAGATGTGAAGAGGGTTAAAGAATTATTAGACCTGGAAAACTGTTGTTTAACTTACCAGAAATAATTAGTAATGATTGGTAATGTGTGCAGAGTTGTGTGGTTTTCTTACCTTTTTTATAAATTTGTCTTATGCTCTACGTAAGATTTTCAAAGTTTGGCCTCTGCCAAGTCCTGATATGTGAAATGAACTGATTTTATTTTGTTTGTATGTGTGTGAGCTGCTGGGCTCTGAGCTTTAAAATCTGACCTGGGATAATGTGATATTTAGTTCCTTATTTCTAATATTTGATCAATCATGTTAAAAATAAAATTAAAATTTGAATGTAGTGATGGTTTTCTATTCCAATTTTTTGTTGTTTAATGTTTTTTTAGGTATGGACATATGGACATTAGTGAGGATGGATGAGACCCATCTTGCTGATTACCTTCTATTTGAATTCAAAGGCTTTTACAGCATCTGTCTTTTGAACTGAAGTGACCTTATAATTTGGTTGTTTAGCAATTCTTTATTATTATTATTAATATGCATGGATTATTTACTTTACACTGAGCTTCATAGCTTACATTTTCTAATAAAGTAAGAAATGTATTGTTTTAAATGAAGAAAGAGAAGAATGGAACTGCTAAAATGAAAACCTACTCTCAGAATTAAATGTGTTTTTCCAATTCTTACAACTAAAAAAAAAAGAAAATTATGTTCTTTATTTTATTCTCCATCTTGCATTAATAACTGGTTAGCATCGACACCTAACGATGTTGCTGAGGGGGCTGAGTGCTGGATTTCCCCCTGCACAGAAATAGCATTATTGGGAATAAAATGCCAGTTTGGTGGGACATCATTACTGCCTTGTGTCCTCCAAGGGAAGTTGGTTATCAGTTATGTTTCCTGTCATATTTTCTGTGAAAAACTTAGAATTTCTATTATAAGAATAATGTAACTTCCAATTTCTGGAGTAATTTTTTTTGCCTTGAGGCTTATTGCTAACTCCGAAGTATATTGAGATACTAAGTATATTTTTGGTTTAGTATCCATAGGAAGGTTTATATTTGTCTCAGAAATGCACTTTCTTGGTGAAGAACCTGCAGCTCCTCTGTAGCTGGTTACTCAGATGAGCTTGTGAGGGTGGTAAGTGAATGAATATTTTTGTTTTCTAAAAATAACATCAAATTTGAATGCTTCTGTTAGACAAGGACTATAAAGTCCACTGTACTAGCAGCAAGACGTTATAAAATACATTTTTTAGTTTTTTAAAAACATCTCTAGCTCTTTTCAGTTAATCTAAGTAATGAGGCCTTAAAACTTTCTCTGTAATGCATTAATACTCACAAAAGTGATTTGATGGAGAAAAATTCAAGAATATATAGACTTGTATTTGCTTTATAAACAAATGCAAACAGGTATTTGCTTATGACATTGCAACATCTCACTTATTTGGTCTATATGTTCTTTATACTTCAGCTGACATGACAATTATATTTCAGATATACATATGTATAATAAAACAATATTTTTAGGAGGCTTGATGAAAATGTTTCTTTTTTTTTTTTTCTTCCTACTTTCAGTGCTATCAGATGTTTTGGAAATATCATGGAAATGAACAAAATACTTCAATTTATTTTGCTTAGTTCGAGAGGTAAAACCCCTGACTCTTCCTATTTTTTTTTATTTTTGCTTACACATAACCTATGGAATTCTTTTCTCATAGTCTTAGCATCTGTTAAAATGCACCTAAATCATGACCATGATGCTTTTTATTATGAGTTTACAATACATTATAAATTCAGAAAGCACACAGTATTGAGTGCAGTCAACATGGTTAATCATGGCAAAGGCTGACACTTTCTGCCACTTGCTGAAGAGAGCTGCTTACTCTCTAGGAGTGGGCTCTACCACTTCTGGACACCCAGAGATTTTTTTTTCTGGAACAGTTAACTCATTTTACTTTTTTTTTTAAATAAAAAAGATATTTTATTTTAATAAAATTACATGAAACTACCTAGGGACAGATCTTGGGTAGATGGTCTACGGTTGTGGACTTCCAAAATCTATCTGCATTTTTTATCAAAGTAACCAGTTCAGTTTGTCACATTTTGTCAACAATCATTGTACAGTTCCTTATCATCATTAGGCCCACATAATTTATGGTCGTCTTAAAAATCCTACTGACTTTATGGAGCAGGGAGTATCTTTTTACACTTGAGTCTAACAAAAGTTGGAGATTAATCCTTATTAGGTCAGTGAGCTGCTGTTATAACATCAAAACAAATTTATTTTAATCAGATAGATTGTCATCTCAGAGTTTCAAGCTTTGTCAAAGGGTCATTAGCTGTGTTTGTGTATAAACAACTTATATAAATTCACCATGTTAAAACATATTTGTATACTCACACATCTCAAATGACTTTGTTTTGCCATTTATCAGGGTTGTTTCTGCACTTTTTTTTTCAAAACAGAGAGGAAAATAATTTCCTTTAATAGCATGTAACTACCAAATGAGGAATCAAAGAATTACCAGATAAAAATACTCAAATCAGATATATTTAGAGATAATTATTAAAAAACAAACAAAACCCAAACCCAAATAACAGCAATAATAAATCTTAGTTTTCTTCATGTAAGGGTTCATAAACTTCATAAAAGACTCATTTCAACCACAACAGATACCATAAATATAGCAAAATGACTGAAAATGTTAAAATAGTTTATAATGAGTTATCAAGGTTCTGTGATACCTAAATAATTTTCTACACCTCTGGGAGGAATGCTATGTCAAATAAGGATTTTTTTTTAAAGGCACACTAGAAGTTTCCATCACTTCTTAGGTTAAAATACCAGTGCAGGAAACATCTTCCTCGAAGATGGGCAGAACACTCAAGAATAGATTCCCACAGGAATTAAGAGTTGCCATAGTTCCTTTATCTCCCAAAGTTCATATCACACCTCGTTGGCCTTGTTTTTGTTAATGCAAACACATGGCCCATGGTATGTATATTGACAGTACACATAATTTTATTAAAATAACACAAAAGCATTGTGCCTGTGATTCAATCAGAGTGAATGGACAAAAGAGAAGACACCACACCCAACAAAGGAAAGCAATCACATACCATGTACAGGTGTCTAAAATGAAATTAAGATAATATTTGCTCATATAATTCTGTTGGTTTTGACAGAGGAGGAAAATTAATATGTACAATTTGCATATTATGCAATACTTCAGAAACATGAGTTGATCCAGCCAGGTTGAGTGAAGGGCTTTGTGAAAATTTCTCTTTGATTCCATGAATTGGATAAATTGCATAGGGAAAGAATCACAGTTGGCTTAGATGGACTGTAATAATAATTAATAATCCTTGGTAATCACCATGCTTGAAAATATGCATGTATTGCAAAGAAGAGGAAGATTGGTTGGTATAGCTTGAGAAGACAATGCTCTAGCTGTTTCTTTTAGTCTGAGTTGTTTCTCCACTCCTCTATTTTAGTGTGTTGTTCTTATGGGGATGAAAAAAATAAGTAATATGAATTGTTCTTTTCTTAAGCTGTCTTTTTTGTCAAAGGTAGATAAATTACTAAGGCTTTGGTTGAAAGCAAGGCACCAACATGTACAACATGTACATGTAAGGCCATAGCTTTTTATTGCTTTCTAGTTTACATTTTTATGGTATTATATGCATCTATCACTTTTTGTTAGCCTACAGACTCCATTTTTCCTTTTCATTCTCTAAGAAGGAAAAAAAAATTACAGAAGAGGAAAGAAAGAAAAAAATATTACAGTTCAAACCATTCTTCTTACACTGTATTAAAGTTTTGCAAAAAAGCCTAGGCCTTAAAAAACAGTATTTTTCAATTGATGGGTGGACAACACACTCAGTGGAATAAAAATTCTACTGTGTAGAAGATTCTTACGTTAAAAAGCAAGTGGACATTTATAGTGACAGTAAACTATGATGTGTCAGACTGTTTCTAATACAAGTTCAACTGGTAGCTTTACTCCATTCTTGCATTAGCTTGTGGCTCCTTTCCCCAGAAATATTTAACATTTCAGCAGCAGTTTTAAAGAGCAGTACTCCCAATGAAATGTAGCTTAGATGTGATACTTGTTTGTTACTGCTATCTTTAGCACTGGGCTCCTCAAGGCAGTGTGCCACAATAGGTAAAGTCTGTGTGTGCTAACCAGGAGCTCAGAATACACACTGTCCTTAAAACTACCACCTGTGCTGAGAGCTGTTGATGCATTTAAATTCTGCCTTTTTTTTTTTTTTTTTTTTTTTT
>VZTT01037272.1:0-18363 GCA_013400855.1 Buphagus erythrorhynchus | reverse complement strand
CCCCCGCTCCCTCCGCCGCCCCCCTCCCCGCCCCGCACCGGAGCGCGCCGGCGGATCGCGGCCCCGAGGCGGCCCCGGGTGGGCGAGCGGGGGTGCGGGCGGAGGGTCGGCATGGCCGGGCATCGAGGGGTCGGGGAGCAGGATCTGCACGGAGGGGGAGAAAGGGCTGGACCTGGGGTACAGAAAGATGGAAGGAAGCGGTGGGCGCCAGGAGCCCGAGAAAATGGGAAGGGGTTGGCAGGAGCGGGAGTGGGACGAGACCGGGCAGGGAGAGGGCTGGGCAAGGGATGAAATGAGGCTGTGGGAGACGCTGAGGGCATGTGGGGACAGGATCACAGGCCACTCTTTCCTCTCTACCGCAGTTGCTTCTTCAGCACATAACCCAGAGCTCAAGTACCTGTGACCTGCCAACACCTTGACTCACATCAGGGCTCCTAAGGTCCAGACTGGAAGATGCTCGCCCAATGTGCCTGTGCTACAAGGGACTGGGGCTCCACTAGTCTGTGCAGGGAAAAAAACAAGACTGATGACTGTCCAGGCATCTCCACCAGCAACTGGCTCCTCAGCTCGGCTTGGCCACTCAGGCAGCTTTTCCCTGCTCCAGACAGGTCTTAGCAGTGTCTGTTGGAGCCATGCAGCCTCTAGGGCCAATTACCACTGCTAGACTTTCTTTGATTTCTTAGAGGAGAAACTGCTGTTGACTAGAGTCCGTTGCTAAGATCATCTGCTAAAGGCCATGGTTCAGTGTGCTCTGAGATGGTCAGATGGTCCTTACAATCTTGTGCCTGTTCCAGTTTCAACAACTTCAGCCTTGACTTAGCTATCATGTCTCTTATTTCTCTGATAGACCTTTAATGACATTTTGTGTAGAGTACAACAGCTCTCAATCCCCATGTGTAAGAAATCAGGCAAGGAAGGTGAGAGACTGGCACAGCTGAGTCAGGACCTGCTGGTCAAACTAAAGAGCAAGATGGAAACCCACAGGCAGTGGAAACAGGAACAGGTATCCCAAGAGGAGTATAGGGACCTTGCCCAGCTGTGTAGAGAAATTGTGAGGAAGGCTAAAGCACAACTGGAGCTGACCTTGGCAAGCAATGCAAAGAATTATAAGAAGAGTTTCTACAGGTGTATCAGCCAGAAAAGAAATCTCAAAGACAGTGTACCCTGCTGATAAACATGACTGGCAAACTGGTAACAAGGGACGAGGAGAAGGCTGATGGGTTCAGCCATGTTGGGCAGGATCGTTGATCTGTTGGAGCATAGGAAGGCTCTGCAGGGGGATGTGGACAGGCTGGATTGATGGGCTGATCAGCTGATGTATGACATTCAACAAGGCCAAGTTCTGGGTCCTGGACTTGAATCACCACAACCTCAGGCAGCACTTCAGGCTGGGAACAGAGTGGCTGGAAAGCTGGAAAAGGACCTGGGGGTGCTGGTTGACAGTGGCTAAACATGAGACACCATGTGCCCAGGTGGGCAAGAAGGCTAAGGGCACCTGGCTTCTGTCAGCAATAGTGTGGCCAGGAGGACCAGGGCAATAATTCCTCCCCTCTACTCCGCTCTGGAAAGACCCTACTTGGAGTCGTGCTCCCAGCTCTGGAGTCCTCAGTACAGGAAAGACACAGATCTGTTGGATTGATTCAGAGAAGAGCCCCAAAAATGATCGGACATCTGGAGCACCTCTCCTGTGAGGACACACTGAAAGAATTGGGGTTGTTCATCCTGGAAAGAGTGGGCTCTGGGGAGATCCTAGAACCCCTTCCAGAACCTTAAGGAGGATTACGACAAAAATGGGGACAGAATTTTTAGCAGGGCCTGTAATGACAGGACATGATAGTTTTAAAAAAACCCCAGTAGATTCAGACTAGGTATAAGGAAGAAATGTTTATGGTGAGGGTGGGGAAACACTCAAGGTCAGGTTGGATGGGGCTCTGACTCACCTGATGCAGTAGGTGTCCCTGCTCATTGCAGGGGGGTTGGAGTAGGTGACCCTTAAGGGTTCCTTCCAACATCTTGTGCTGTGATTGTATTATTCAAACATTACACTCACCTTTAAGAGAGGAAATAAGGAACTCAGAAAATGACCAGTTTTTTCAAGGTCATCACCACACCTGGAAAACTCATAGACTGCATTGTCTCAGAATCCATTTCTAACCATATGGAGAACAAAGAGGTGATCAGGAATAGTCAGCATATATTTAATAAGCACATATCATGCCTGAGCAGCCCAATTAGCTTCTCTGACAAAATGATGGGCTATATGGATGAAGGGAAAGCAGTAGATGCAAAGTGCCTTGACAGCATTGACAGCTGCTCCCATTGAATTTTAGTTTACAACCTGAGGACATATGGTCTGAGTGAATAGAGCATTAGGTGGGCTGAAGACTGGATGCACCTCTGGGCTGTAAGGGAAGTGATCAATGACACAATACAGGGTTGGTGCCCAGCAGCCAACAAAATACACCAAGCATTGATTTAGGAACCAGTATTGCTCAGGGTCTTTGTTGATGCTCTGTGATAACATGGAGTACAAGTCTGGAGATGACACTAGGAGGGGGTCACTGATATGTGGCATTTTAGTCCAAAGAGATGTCTAGAAACTCAGAGAAAGGAATTAGCAGAAACCTCATGAAGTTAAATTAGGAGAAATAACAAAGTTCTGCATTGGAGTCAGAATAAACCCCAAATTGCTTACAGGTTGGGAACCATGTGGCTAAGTCACAGTCCTGCTGAAAGGAACATGAAGAAAGGGATGAACATGGAATGAAGAGTCAATAGGATGCTCTCATTGTAAATCAGGCAAACAACTTCCTGCACTGCAGCAGGAGAATTGTCAGCAGCAGATCAAGGGAAATAATCATCCCCCTGGAACTGGAATATAATGAAGCCACATCTGGAATCTTCTATACATTTTTGTCTCTCCCTGTTCATGAGAGATATTGAAAAACTGTAGGAGGTAGGTAGTGGTCTGGGACATCTGATCAATTTATAACAAGACTCTGAAGAAGCTGGGCTCTCTTGGTGTGGTGATGCTTAAGCAGTAGGGCTGTTTAGCAGCATCCTGCTGCTACCTCAAGAACAAGTTACAAAGATGATGGAACCAAATGCAGACAGTAGCACAGTAACAATGACCACATTTACACCTTGAGAGATTCAGAGTGAAGGTTAGAGAATGTTTTTTTCACCGGGAGAGTAGTGTAGCACTGGAAAAAGCTACTCACAGAGTAGTGAATCTCATCCCCTTGCAAGTTTCCAAGGCTGATCTGATCTGATATTGTTGATTCTCTTCTCATAAGGGGCTGGATTATGCAATTCTGGACACTCCTGTTAACCACTGGACTTTCTACTATGAATTGATGAATTTCATTCAATTTCTGTTATGCTATTCCTTAATAATAGCTTTTTGTTTTTATTATGTCCCAGTCACCCTCTATACTCCCACTGCCTCTTGACTTTTGTCACTGAGCTACCTTATCCATGTACTTTTTTTTTTTTCTGAGATCTTTATTAAAAAAAAATTGAAATAGATGAGCTCCAAAACTGACCTTGAAAAGACTATACATTTCCTCAAGCATAAACCTCCTAATTTGCTGTTTGTTTGGGGTTTTTTTGCCAGTCTTCTACATTTTAGAATTTTATATTAATATCTTCTTCAGTTGAGTAAATAATTTCTCATGTGTTACTATAGCACTGCAGTTCAGATAGTCTGCTCAACCGAAAAGTTGATCCTGGCTCCAAAAAAGCCACTAATCAAGGTGTCTACTGTGCTATTCTGGCATAACTTGGCAAAATCACAGAATCACAGAATATGCTGAGTTGGAAAACATCCACAAGGATCATCAAGACCAACTGCTGGGCTTGCACAGCACCATCCCCAAGAGTTACACCATGTGCCTGAGAGTATTATCCAAATACTCCTTGAAGCCTCTGTTAGGCTTGGTATTATCCAAAGGGTATTATCCAAATGTTCCTTGAAGCCTCTGTTAGGGTTGGTATTATCCAAAGGGTATTATCCAAATGTTCCTTGAAGCCTCTGTTAGGCTTGGTGCTATGACCACTGCCCTGGGTTCCAGTGCCCAACCACCCTCTGGCTGAAGGACCTTCTCCTAATATCCAACCTAAACCTTTCCTGACACAACTTCAGGCCATTCCCTTGGGTCCTGTCACTGTCACCACAGAGATCAGTGTCTGCCCCTCCTCCTCCCCTCATGAGGAAGTTGTAGACAGCTTTGAGGTCTCTTCTCCAGCTGAACAGACCAAGTGCCCTTAGCTGCTCCTCACACAGCTTCCCCCAAGGCCCTTCACCATCTCTTGCCCTCCTTCCCAGGTTCTCTAATAGTTTAATATCTTTCTTATATTGCAGTGACCAAAACTGTACACAATATTCAACGTGAGGCCACCCCAGTGCAGAGCAGGGTGGGACAATCCCTTCCCACGCTGTGCCTGGTGCCCCCAGGACAGGGTTGGCCCTCCAGGCTGCCAGGGCACTGCTGGCTCATGTTCAGCTTTCTGCTGACCAGGACCCCCAGGTCTCCTTCCATGGCTCTGCTTTCCAGCATCTCATTTCCCAGTCTGTATGTACATCCAGGATGCCCTGTCCCAGGTGCAAAACCTGGCACTTTCCCTTGTTGAACTTCATCTGGTTGGTGATTTTCCTGTCCTCTAATTTGTCCAGGTCTCTCTGCAAGGCCTCCCTGCATTCAAGGGAGTCAACAGCTCCTCCCACTTTTATATCCACAACAAACCTGCTTAGTATCTCTTCCATTCCTGCATCCAAGTAATTTATGAAGATGTTGAACAGCACAGGGTCTATCACATTACTGCCATGTTTTCAAATTAACATTTCCCTTTAAAATGTGCTTTGAATCCTTTATACTACTGCAAGCAATCTGCATTTTCCTAGGTCAGTCCCTTCAGTCCTTCCTTCAGTACCAATGATTTTGTTAGTCCTCAGCCCCATGGCATTACCCCAGATCATCAAAGAACCCTCCTCTCAGACTTGCAATTGGTTCTCAAGTGCTCCCTCTACTCAAGGACAGAAATTAGTGGATTCCTTTTGGTCTTCTAGTAAATTCTAGTTTACTAGACATTCTGGGAGGAACTTTGCAAGAGAGGGGAGAACAGACCCATAATGTGTGCTTGGACATTCAGAGAGGACTTCCACAGTCCTTCTGACATGCATATGTGGACTGGTAGAAAGAGGTTAAGCTGAGCAGTGCTTTGTGAGAGCAACTATGACACAGAGGCAAGAGCAGAAGTACTCTATTCACCTACTCAGGGCACACCATTACTGCTAGTCATGTTTAATCAGTGCTTTGGTGAACTCCCAAAACTGAAATAATGTAGGAGGTGATAAAAGATGGCAAACTGAACCCAAGTTCAGCTGAGATGGGCACAAAAAACACTCCCTGCATGCTCCAAGAGCTGCAGGCAAACACGATGGGATGCCATGACACCACCCCTCATGATGCTGTTCTGCCACACCACACCTGAACCCAGAGTCAGGTACATCCCTACCCAGACTGGACTTGTGTTTTCCTATGCTCATCCCTAGCAGGTGGGAAGTGATTGGACAGTTTGGCACCTTCCTGCTAGATGACAACTTGCTCCCAAAGCAGACAGGAGACCTCTGGCCCATAGCATGGCAGCTATGCCACTCAGCTCGCTGCTCAGAGGCTTCTGCTTGTGCAGGCAGAAGTCTGGCTCCAAGTCCCAAACAGGAAATCCTTCTAGGATGTGCTTAGGCTCCGATTCCCGGATGTTTGCAGCAAGCAAAGGCTTCCTCCATGCAGAATGGAGGTTAAAAATAAAATAAGGCACCTGCTAGGAACATACATGGCTGGGGCTGGAGGGAAAGTGAGATCATGTGAGATCCCAAGTTTGCCTCTGCCATTTAGAATTCCCTTGAAATCCATGAAAGAGAATCCATTAAATCCATGAACAGAGAAAGAGCTGCAGGATCATTTCACCTACAAATTGAGCTGGTACCTTAGCTGTGCAGCTCTGTATTCACAGCCAGGACAAAAGGAAATGCTCCTGTGAGCTGCTTCTGGATTTAACCCAACTAGAGAGCTTTGAACCTCACAGTGGAAGAGTTCTTCTGCATTCCCTGCTTGTCTGGATGGACACAGAGCTCCTGTTCTCACAACAGGCATATTTCTGTGCCATAGGGGCTGTTCTTGAAGCCCTGAATGTAAGGTCCTCTCCCTGGGCTGCATGTGATAGATGCTTTCAAGGTAGAGCAGGTAGAATTTGATTTGTTGCTGAGAATGTTTACACTCTCGGAAATTTGGTGAAGCTCTGGCAGGTATTTTCTAAACAGCATAGTACAGGCAGGTTTTAAACAGAAGAAGAAAGATCTAGGGCTGTCAGATGATTCATAACCTCACCTCAAAGAGACTTCAATTGAGCAAGGAGCACCTGCCATACTTTGCAGATGTGCACCGGCTAGTTCTAAAAGTCCACCCATAATGAAAATTTCATAAAACTGCCAGTCAATCTATTTAGTGCTAAATTTTCTTTACTATTATTTAAATGTTATTTCTTGTACATGAACACTGGAAGTAGATTGTTCTCTTTGCAACTGTCCTTTACAAATCAAGGTGGTCATCATATCTTTTCACTCTTCTCTAAGCTAAATTGCCCAGAGCATTTGATCTTTCCACATTGCATTTTCTGAACCTCTAATTGTCTCCTCTGGATGTTTGCAAATCTTTCTACATTCTCTGGAGTGCACTGGCTAGTACTGTACACAGTCTGTGGCTGTGGGCCTGATCACAGCAAAGGAGAGCCAGAAATGTTAGTTCATGCATCCTGCAAGTCATATTTCTGTTTATACTATTCGTATGATGTTATTTTGTTTTTACAATATGCTCTCACCTGATTCATATTCAACCTACAGGTCTCTATAAACCAAACGATATAGACTGTTTTTCTCAGTCTATCTGTACAGTATGTTCTTCCTATTAAGCAGATAAACTTGCTACCAATTAATAATAATAATTATTATTATTGTTGTTGTTAATAATAATAACAATAATAACAATAATAACAATAATAACAATAATAATAATTTCTGACAATGTTTTTAGTATCTTGACTAATGATCTTCAAGGAAATATAAACTGACTAAACAGAAGAACACAGAACAACACGGAAATTCTGTTACTGCAGCTTTAGGAATGCAGACTTAATATTCAATATTTATGAAGACTATAGATAACTCAAAATGGCCAGAGAAGAGTCATAAGAATGAGTTGGGATCCAAGGAACAAGGTTCCATGTGAAGACCTTTAGCAAGATTTTAAAAAGTAATGATTTCTAAGGATCTCTAAGAAAGAAAAATTTTAATTGTTTCAATAATAATAATGTTTCAATCTAGCAAATAAAGGACAAACAGGAGTAATAATGTGGAACTGAAGTGATACAAACTGAAAGGAAAGAGCAGTAGTTCAGTGGAAAGAGGAATTAATCACTAGAATAACCATGAAAAAGACATAACATATTCCCAGCAGTCAAAGTTGTACATCTTGGCTAATAAGGTGCTGGGCCAGCTCATATGGACCATGCTTTTGCCCAGAAAACCGCATGACCTCTGAGATGACTTCCAACCTGGTATTCTCCAATTCTACAAGTCTGACCTTTCTCAAGAGGTAGAGTCTGTCCCAGAGCTTCTGTGAGTGTTGTTATTTCCAAAAGGACATGGACAGTCATCCGGTTCTGGTGTCTGAACTGCCTTCTGAACCTGTGTGCTGCCTGCCCCAAGAAACCCTTCCCAAAGAGATGGCTGAACTGTGTCAAACCAAGGAACTGCGGCATGAGAAAAGGGAATGAGATAATGATGAGAAGGAAACCATCTAATTGATGTTCACCTACAAAAGACCAAAACTGAAATCAACATTTCCAGAGGGTGAGTTGACTGAGCCGAGCCCTGCGCTACTGACTGCTCTACTTCCTGTACTGGCTTCTTCCCTTCTCCTCTGAAATCTCCTCATCCACGTTTGCAGCACGGTGACCTCATTTGGCAGCAGTTCTGCTAGCGAACGCTGTCTGAAGCACACTGCTCTCACCGGTGCCTCTTAGAAAGCTGCTTGCTAAGGCCTGGACTTCCTCCCTGGTAGCAAACAAGTCTCCTTCTGTTCCCCTGAAAATCAGCTGGGAGGAAGCAAGATGGGGGGGTGGTTTCCGAAATGCTGTGGATTGTGATTACAGACACAGCCCTGGAATCCGCGGGCTGGGGGCAGGGGGCGCAGGGGCTGCAGGGGAAATCCAGGTTATTTTTGCATGAGGTGACACATGCCTTTGGTCAGCAGTGTTCCCAAACAGGTACCAGCCTGACAGCAAAGGGCCTGCTGATTCTGGCGAAAGGAAGAAAACAATTTGAGAATTATCCCTTCCTAAGGAACACGGCTTTTGCTTTGGAGGAGTTTTCTATATATAGGGAGGTGATTATTTCAGAATGGAAAATGTTAGTTCAGGAAGGAAAGGCTCTGAGATCAGTAGAGTCAAATCTCACCCACATGCTGCTGACTCCATTGGACTCCTCTGCCCAGCAGAAGAGGCTCAGGAGAATTCTGCAGGGGTGAGGGTACTGTCCAGGAATTGCCCACTTGCAGCAAATTTCTCTATGCTTAAGCTTTGGCTCAAGCTCGGGTCTGCCATGGAGTGGCAGGTCTGAAGTAAGATCTGATTTCTCCAGGAAAAAAAAAGAAAAGCAGATGCTGTGACCTTTTTCCCTCTGACAAACCATGTTTATCATCCACAACTGCTGTGTACTGGGATGCAAAAACATCCCACAAATACTCTGGGCTGCAGATGCCAGCAGCAAATGGGAGCAGTGCCACACTGACCAGACAGTCTGTGCAGAATATGCTGTGTGCATATATCAGATACCACAGATAGGCATGGGGAATTGTCTGTGGAGAGGATCCCGAACACACACACAGACACACAGAGACACATACAGACACACACACAGACACACAGACACAGACACACACAGACACACACACACAGACACACACACACACACACACACTCACACACACACACTCACACACACACACTCACAAGGGCCGCCTGCCCAGAGGAAGGCAGAATAAACTGGTATGGTGCAGCTCCATCTTGTGGGTGCTTGTGTCTAACACAGTTCTGATCTCATGAATATTGGTTATCTGTGGCGTAGCATTGCTTATGAGTCCCAGTCACTGACCAGTATGCCTGCTAAACGTATCGGGTTTGAGCTATTTTTAAAAAATCAAAATAATAGATTGTTACCTTGCACTTTAAGCTGCCATGATGCACATAATTTGACAAACTTGTGACCATTAGGTAACATCACATGATCTAATCCAAGTCACAATCCCAAAATAACCCCAAGGTTAAAAGAGCACATATGAGTTTACCATTCACTTTAAAAGTCACTTAGTCCTCCAGGTTATATCCCAGCCCTGTTGTTCCTCCCACAACAGAATCAGGCTACAAACCACTACTTTGCTGATCCTGTTTTACATAAACTTAAGGGCCGTAACTGATGCAGAAGGATGAAAATTTGGTTTATGAGTCAATTTAATTATTCTTAAATATCCAGAAATAACTCAGGCCACTGAGAGGTGCTGTGAGATGAGAGAAGGGACAGGTATTTAGGAGGAATATAGAGGTGTTATCCAAGCAAGCAGGAAAAGGGTAGGGAAAACCAAAGCCCATGTGGAAGTCAAATATGTGGCAAGAGATGTGAAGTGCAATAAGAGATGCTTCTGCAGATATGTCTGTAGCAACAGGAAAACTAAGGAAAACATGGACCCATGACCAAATGGGGCAAGCACTCCAGTGAT
Organism: Buphagus erythrorhynchus; assembly: GCA_013400855.1. Taxonomy (NCBI): domain Eukaryota; kingdom Metazoa; phylum Chordata; class Aves; order Passeriformes; family Sturnidae; genus Buphagus; species Buphagus erythrorhynchus. The sequence continues at coordinate 8,530 of VZTT01037272.1, read as the reverse complement.
GAAGGACATGGAACAGCAGCCTTCAGGAGCTGCAGGGTCTCTGAGACCCTGGGAAGGGAAGCTTGAGAGCAAGGAGTACATACCTCCAGTGGATCAGACTGACATAGGGACCACTTTAAACAGAGACCTGAAAGGATGCACCCATGGGTAGTGAGGGAGCTGGGTAACATCACTTTGGGGTCACTCGTGACTTTCTTTGAGAGGGAATGGTGATGAAGGGATGTTCCCAATGACTGGAAGAAAGCAAATATCACTCCTGTCTTCCAGAAGGGCAAAAAGGAAGATCCAGGGAACTACAGGCCAGTCAGCCTCACCTCTGTCCCTAGAAAGGCACTGAAGCAAACCTTCCTGAAAAGCATTTCCAAACACAAGAAGGCACAAAGGTAATTGGGAGTAATTAGCAAAGCTTTTACCTCGGTTGGTGAGAGCATGGTGCTAATAATGTCAAGGTTGTGGGTTCAATCCCTGTATGGACCAGTCACTTAAGAGGTGGACTTGGTGATCCTTGTGGGTTCTTTCCAGCTAAGAATATTCTGTGATTTATAAAGAGAAAATCATGCTCAAGTAACCCAATAGCCTCCTACAAGGAGATGATTTAGTGTAGGAGAGGTGATCAGCAGCTGTTGGTGGCTCAGCTTTGGTAAGGTTCTAGTCAGGAAGGATAACCACAGTCACAACTCCACAGTGTTTTGGATTGAAAGGGACTTAAAAATAATCTAGCTCCAACCCCCCTGCCATGGACAGGGACACTTTTCACCAGACCAGGTTGCTCCAAGCCCCATCCAAATTGGCCTTGAACTCTTCCAGTAACCAGATGGGTTAAACCCTTCTCATATCACCTTTATGAACACCTGCATGGGATGTTTTTTTCCTCCCTTCATTTAAATTGAATGACACCTTAGGTAACTGCAGACAATGTCAGGCCCACAGCTAGTGCACGGAGTCACTGATTTTAAAGCCAAGGTGTTAGTTTCCTTTTAAATATCTTTTTTCACAAGTTGTAGTGTAATTTTATATTTAACATTTCAAAGTTTGTGGTACTCTTCTCCTCTATGATATTCTCTTTCATGCCCAAGAACAAGGTCCTACCTATTACTCAAGATGAAAGTCTTTGGCAGCCACTCATTTGCCACTGGGTCACAAGTCCACAAAGCAGACGAGGTACAATTTCCAGCTTATAGCACTTATGCTTGCCTACCTTATAAAATCTAAACACTTTCCAGAAGCTCATCAGGCAATACAATAAAACTTTTCTGATTGGCTCTACTGGCAGTGTCCATGAGGTGAGGGTACAGTAAGAAAGGTGTAAAAACTGGAGCATGTCTATGAATCAAATCTATGTAAAGCCAGATATCTTCAAGTAAGTAGATCTGTTTCCAAACAATAAATCCTCCTCATGTGGTCTTTCTAAAAGAATCAGGTCAGAGAGCATTGAACCCTGACAACTGACCAAACAAGCCAGAAATTTATTTCTCAACTGATGGTTCAGTATAAAGCAGAGGAGATAGACAATCTGGATGGATTGCATTTCACCTTGCAGCAGTAGCTTGAACTACTGCTTGTGCATGAAGAGCTCTCTCAGAAACCACAGACAAGCCTGTTTGCTCCACAGCTTCCTCCTCTTAGATACCCTCACAGCAGTAACCACAGTTCCCTTAGAGCAATCTTGCCCCAAGCACTGTGCATTGCCACAGTTGGTAGGTTCCAGAATGCTGGCCAGCCAAGGTATCTCCTGGTGTTCCCTTTGTAGCAGCAGCTCTCTTAGTGCAGTGGTCCTTCAGCACTCTGATTCCCATTCTGTATTTTAGCAGTCTGAAATTGCAACCAGTTTTGCTTGTGTAGTTGTTGCTGTTGTGGAACTGAGGCCCAATACTGTGCTGTCCTTGGCTAAGGCATCAGACTTCCCTGTATGAATAATTACTTGGAAAAGGTAATAGAGAGAAATCTAGAATCCACAGAAATGAAGAGGTTGATTTATGTACCTGAGAAGCATGGTGTTAACAGCACAGGTGCAAATAGGGTGTGGAAATGCTCATTTCTCTGATGGAAACAATTGGAATTTAATTTAAAATAGATTCTTACATAGTCTCCATTCCAGAATGGACAGAATGGGCATACATAACTGCAGCAATTGATAATGGAAGCAATTTTTAATCAATTCTACCATATTAGAGGTGAAATATTTGGTAAATATCCAATGCAGTAGATATATTTAGGAAAGATTTCTTTAAAAGCATTTTGAACAATTACTGGTCTGTTAGCTTGAATGTAACAGAATGAAAAACTGTCCTGGATGCAATCTTACAAAACAGACCAATTCAGCCCAAAAACAGGATACATAATTTAACAGCCCAAGTAATTAATGATATGAGCAACTCAACTAATGATATAAATGTTATAAATGTTATAAATTTCTGGTGACTGATAACTCCTCAGTGAAAATATGTTTGCTTTGTGTTTCGTTTTGTTTTAATTTTTTGTTTGTTTGTGTTTTGGTGGGTTTTGTTTGCGGGTTAGGTTCTTTTTCCCCCCCAATATATGCTATTAAATCAAGGAAAAGATAATTCAGTGAAGTTCTATGGCCTGTGTTTTACAAGATGGCAGTCCAATTCACAGTACTCTTTTTGTTGGTTTGGGATTTATGACTGTTAGCAACTGCATCTCAGAGTCATTTAAATCCTACAGTTCTGAAGTTAAAACCCACAGTTACACGTGTGTTTAGACTGTAGATCTTATAATTGCAAGACATAATTAAACAAAAGGGTCAAGAATACTCAAGGATTAGAGTTTTCCAAGGATAAGAATATTCAGTGTTACATTATCATGGATTGCAAACAAGAACCGCTCAACCTTAATTATGTGAACAGGTCTCCGCTATGTCCCTCTTTAAAACCATTATTCCATGTCCCGTCACTACAGGCCTTGGTAAAAAGTCTCTTTGTTTTTCTTATCAGCCCCTTTTAAGTATTGAAAAGCTGTAACAAGGTGTCCTTGGAGCCTCCTCCTCTCCTGGCTGAATACCCCCAGCTCTCCCAGCCTGTCTCCACAGTAAAGGGGGAGCAGCCTTTGGACCATCTCTGTGGCCTCCTCTGGACTCCCAGCAGCTCCACATCCTTCTGCTGTTGGTCCCCAGAGCTGGAGGCAGCTCTGCAGGTGGGGTCTCACTTGGGCAGAGCAGGGGACAATCGCTTCCCTGGACCTGATCCAGACCTGATCAATTTTCTGGGCTGCCAGCACACACGGCTGCCTCACATCCAATGTTTCATCCACTGGTATCCTCAGTCTTGGCAGGACTGCTCTCAATCTCTCCATCCTCAGCCTCCATTGATTCCAGTGGTTGTCACACTCCAGGTTCTGTGGTTCCTTAATGAAGGCAAAGTATGATCTTAAGCAACTGAACATTCTCCTTTCATCCTGGATCTGACAAACCTGAAAAAGTGTTCAAAGTAAAATCATGTGAGCAGGGAGCACAACAGTAGAGGAATGAGAAAAATCTGTGTTGTTTTTTAACCTGAGCAGGGAGGTTCAGATGACATTAGGAAGTATTTCTTTAACAGAAAGGTTGGTCAAATGCTGTCACAGATTTCTAGAGAGATGGGTCAATGCCCAGGCCTGTCAGTGTTTAAAAGGCATTTGGACATTGCCCTTAATGCCTTAAAGCTTTAACTTTTGGTCAGCCCTGAAGCAGTCAAACAATTGGACTAGATGATCCTTGCAGGTCCCTTCCAAGTGGAGCTATTGTATTCTAATACAGAATAAGAATAATATCTTCTGGTTTCATTACTGTCAAAGCTTAGCACTTCCCCAGGTCTGTTCCATCCCGTGTCCAGATCTGCACTTGGAAAGGCTACATTCAACATCACTCACCTAAGAACCCTGAGACCTGCAGTGGCTTTAGCAGCCTCTGTCACAGCCACGGGACAGAATGAACAATACAAAGCTTTCAGAACTTCATGATTTTGAGAAACATTATCCTTCACCTATATTACAACTGCAGATCTTCTGTTTCATTTGTACAGTTGATTATTTCTCAAATAAAGAAGCAAAACATAAGGGTTCAGTGTTGTTTACAGAAAATTAGCACATCTCACAGCACTTACTTTGTGCCTGAGTGATTTTGTGCATCACAGGTTTTGGTTTGCTCTTACTGCAGCCTGTAGCCTTGGAGACTGAGATACAGAGCTCACCATGCTGCAAAGACACTACTTGTTGTACAAACACTACCTACAAACTTCATCTTCCCTTCTAGAGCAAACGATTAGTCACATAAATTCTTTGAAATTCTGCACTTGAAATCCTCAGTGTTACTTGAGATTGCAATAACAAAATAGGAAAGAACAATATAAGACATTTCTGCATTTGTAATGGAGAGAAGAAAGAGAAGAATGAAACAAGGCAAAGAGAAAGAAGTTATTTTCTGTTCCATTCCTGTGGGAGGAAGCAGAGAACTCTTACAAAGAAACAACTGAACATAGGAGGAAAGAGTTTGAGGAATGAGCTAAAACAGGTCAAATTCATCTGAAATGAAGGACAAGGAATAAGCCAAACTTTGAACCATTCTAAATTAGGAAGATGGTAAAGTGAAAGTGGGAGGAACCAGTGCAGGAGGTGAAGGAGATCCTAGAAGTCTTTAAAGGCTGAGTACTGTCAGGGCTTAGATTGTAATGGAAGAGAAGGAGAAAATGAATCAAGGGTAGAGAACATAATAGCATGAAGAGAATAAGCCAGTGGAGAAGTGTGAGCCATAGCTGAGCAGAAAAAGAGAAAGAGCCAGAAACTGAAAAAAGAAAGGCTGGCAGAGTGGATCTGGTGACAGCAAGACCAAAAAGCTGAACACAGCACTGCTCTGAAGAGAAGATGACAGGAAGCACGGTAGAGGGAAAGGCAGCAATGGAAAAGCAGCAGTGCAGTACTCCCCTGGCACCTGACTCAGTTCAAACAACATAAGTTATCAATTTAGACCTGAGAAATGTCAAATAAAGGCACTGAAGCCACTAAAGGACTCAGGACATAGACAGGGAGACCATGAAGGTGCCAGAGACAGATCCATTTCTTACAAAGTGCATTTCAGAAACAGCAGGAAAAAGCAAGGTGATATTAAAATCAGTGACATGACCAGTTGAATAAGCAGAAAAGATGGAAGGAAATATTAATCAAATTAAGGGGGACAGAAGGAAGCAGCAGCTCTTGCAAGTGGATGCAGAATTTAAATTTATACTTAACATGGGAAAACAAAAACAAGGCAGAGAAAGGATCTAGCAAAGGCAATGGGAACCACAAACAGATAAGGTAAGAAGATGGAGAAATAGCATCAGCAAGACGGAATAAAAAAAGCAAGAATGGCACATAAACAAGAACTCTCCCTCAAAGCATTTGAAAAATACTAAGCAGACCATTGTCATAGTAGGACCTCAGGGTGCAGGACTGTACCAGAGGAAAAGTGCGTGATTGCAGGGAAAGGCATAAAAATTAAGACTAAACAGAATTTCAAGAATGTATTCTTAAGGGTTTGTTAAAGTATGGGAGATGGCAGGAGAAGTACTAGAAGTTATAACTGTGTATTAACAGTCCACAAAGCTACAAATTTATGAAAAATGTATAAAAAGCAAAAAACTTTAGGCACCACTCCAGCAAGGACCCTTTCCCACAGGATAACAACATGCTCCATTCCTGCAATCCTCCTCCCTGCAACAGACTGGATCAGGACTGCACCGTTTATCAACCCCTGCAACTGCCAGCAAACTGTCTGCTCTGCACTGGTGGCAGAAGATTAAAACCTTCCTTGGTGCTGCTTTCTCCTCTCAGAATAGAAAGTGCCTTCCTCCCCATTATGAAACCCATTTCCAGCCCAGAACAAAGGCTGGAAGTTTCTGGCAACTACAGATCTCACCACAAGAAAGCAGGGGCCAGCATAATTTATATTGTTTCCTCCCTTGCCATCCATGTGTGGGGCCCCATAGTGATGACATTGTGGCTCAGATGCTATAAGGCCAAATTTATAGACTAGAGACTCCCTGGAGACTGAGTAGATGTCTGTGTCAGGTTAGGAGATCCTGGAAGCAGAAATAAGAGTAGCATGAAACTGAGAGAAGATGTTGCAGAACTGGGAGTCAGAGCATTGAAGAGGGACTTTCCCTTTGCTAGTCCCGTTCACCTTGCCTCCTGGGAATAAATTGGTATATGTGATTCTGGTTTAAACATCATGTGGATGGGAAATTCTGACTTGGGGAAAGCAGCACTACGTCTGCTGACAAACATTATAATACTGGTGATCCTTGAAACATCAGGAAATTGGTTGGAATAATGTCATCTGCCAGCAGAGTAGAGGCATTGTAGCTGGGAGCTTGACAAAATCTGCTGACAAAATACAAAATCCAAATATAGATTGCATTTTGTTTTCTGAAAGTCTTGTTGTAGATCCATACTAATCAATTTTACAACCATTTTACAATTGAAGAGACCCTGTGCCCTCAAATTCTGAATATAGGGGAGACCTCAAACCACAACTCCTTTCAACTTGTAACCAAGAGGGGTTTGAAATGCTAATCCCAGAACACTGACATTGTGCCAGTAATAATTTTTAATGAAATAAATGTAAGTAATGCCAATCCCTCTTGCAGTTGAACTAGATGATTACTGATCTCTTTCAACTATTCTATTCTACTTTTTCATATGTGCTTCAAAACACCTTTTGGTCTAGCTGTTTCATTAAAGTGGAACCTCTGCTTTGTTGGTCATCTAATGCAATCACTAATTCCTTTAATTCCTGCTTTCCAGGACACAGACACCAATCTGTATCCATGAACTGCTCTGTGGCAGTTCTAAAACTCTTCTAGAAACAGCCCTACTGCTGACAACCATCTATTGGAAAATCAGCCACAGAGTTTAAGTCAAAAGTTGATTAATTACTGCTCAGTGTTTAATCAGCTCTTCATATACTACTGAAGAACCCCATTTTACAGACAGGGAATTGAGGCAGAGGTGAGGAGGAAACAATGTAAGAGCCGTATTTTTGAAAGCTTTCAAGTCACCAAAGAAACTGTGAAATAATCAGTGTGTAACTTGTGCATTTGGAGAGAAGAACAAGGCAGGGTCTTTATCTCTTAAATACAAATGGAGCTCTGAGAGGCTTGAGTCTGCTGATCAAAGCAGCTGCAGGAACAGCACCCCAAACACCAGGTCCCCAAGCACAGGCATAAAGGTTATTTCTGGAACTTCAGCTTCCCTCAGTGGAAGTTAAAGGCTCCTGTCTTGCTCAATAGCCCTTTGAAAAAAAATCCACACCGTCCAGTAGCTCACACTGCAGTTCAGTCTGTCTAGAGAACAAAAGTAAATTGAGCCAGTGTTTCAAGTGTTTTTTTGAACAGCACAGACATATCTGTAACACAGCAGCACATGCAGTGACAGTTTATCAGGAGTACCATGCCACGAGTTCAATCCATGTTTATTCACAAAATGCAGAGAATCACTGAGTGTAAATGCAACAGATACATTTGGTAATGTGTCCTAAACACAGGGAAAGCAGCAGGTTGCACAGGAGCTCTGTGGTAGGTGAGGAGGTGGAGAGTGCTCCCACTGAGCCAAATGAAGGCAGGTGGAGGTCGGCATCCCTTGATGTGGAGCTTATGAGTGTCCTCCTGCAAGAAGACATAATTTTCAAAGCTCTAGTAATTTTTCCAAAATTGCTGATTCCAGCAGTGCCTAAAATCAAGTTCTTGTCCTTCAACATGAAATGGATAACACAACGGTAAGAAGTTCTGAATTACGAACATATAGATTTTTAAAGACCGCAATATTGCATAAGAATAAAACAGGGAAGCAAAATATCCAGGGATAGCAACGTACCTCCATTGGTGGTATTCCAAACAGGGATAAATTACATTTCTTGGAAATGTACATTGGCTGTAGAGTTAAATGGCTGTCATCATTCCCTCTGACAATGTGTGGCCAACCCTTCCCCTAGATCCTCTGGTCCAAGTTCTCTGCAAAACAAAAACAGAAAAACAGAATCCCCATCTTCAGCATTCTTGTTCATCACATCTGCTCAACTGTTGATTCAAAAATCTATGTCATTGTAATACCAGTGCAAAACCTATCCCTCCAGGCTAGTATTTTAGCACATCCATATCTCACTTCCTCCTTCTCTACTGCATATTCACAAGGCAATAAAACAAACCACTCTTGAAAGTCCTCACAACTGTTTCCTGCACTTCCTAACTTCTGTGACAAGACAGAGGATGATTATTTCTTCTCTCCACTTCTGACATCACTGCCATTATATCTAAGGATGTGTTATAAAATTCCTTTCTGTCACTCTTTTTGATGGAGACAAGGTTCCAAAGGACATCAAAGAATGAGAAAATCACAGTATTTTCCTTGACAGTGATGGGGTTTTTTGGAGATGTTTACTTTCTTGGCAATGAGTAGGAAGCAAGTCTCCTGTGGCCAAGTTCCTGTGATTGCACTCAGTGATCAAGGCCAGGTGGATGGGGTTTTAACCAACTGGGTCTAGTGAAAGATGTCCTTGCCC
>VZTT01037267.1:3387-30639 GCA_013400855.1 Buphagus erythrorhynchus | reverse complement strand
TTTGGTAGAAAAAACATTGTTTTGAAGTGTTTCAAAGGAATTAGTGAATGTCTTCTCCTTGAGTCTTCAGATTGATGCTATCACCACAGGTATCAGCATATCACAGATATGCATTAGTTGAAAAATGGGATAGATACATTTAAATTAAAGTAATGCAGAATTGTTTACTTCTAATTGAGGAAGGCATATAAAGTTCTCACATAGTGCTTACATCTGAGTTATTTCTGGACTGTATTATGGGTTGAAGGTAATTAGTACTTTGGAAGCATGAAATATGATGTAAGAGTGCCTTATTTTAGGAGAATAAAGAAGAGGTAAAACAGAAAAGGAAAAACAAATTCTAAACCTAGTACTTAAAAGGAGCTTTTTTGGTCTCTTCCCATTGCATAGGTTTAAGCGGGAGGGTTGGGATCTTTCCTATACCCTTTCATGCTTGGTAGATGTCAGCTAGTGCTTTTGACAAGAATCTTTGATTTATTTAGTCTTGTAACTCTGGAGTTTTGCAGTGTGTAAAATGAAAACCTGGCCAAGCATTTTAGTTCCTGACCATCAGATATTAATAGTTTGTGACATTCTAACTTTTTTTAAAAATTAATTTCTCTTGGACATCTAGAGTAAAATGTTGGTCTTTGATTGCTTTTTGTTTTGGTAGTTGGTTCAGTGACATTCTGTTATCTGACTATATATCTTTTTATTTTGGAGTGTTTCTTTAAGTGATTAAAAAAATTACATCTCTTGAATAGAAGCCCTTTCTTTGTTAAAGCAAAACAGCTAAACTGAAAAGCTAAGTAGGGTGTTTCCAGTTTGGACTCTGGATTAATTGTCTACATTTGATAATACAAGCTGAGAACATCCAATACCTGGAAGCTTTAATATCTCTAAACCAGGTATAATTAATGGTTGAGTCCATGGGTAGGTTTGCAGATAGATAGCATTAATTTAAAAATACTTTTATAAACTTCTTTATTTGTACGGGTCACATATGCAGTAGTACCCAAGTTACGTATTTTTTCATATTCTTATCATAAACTTCTATCCCAGCTGCACAGCATCATCTACCTTTGGTGTAAGCTCTCTAGTTTTTCCCATCATTTGTCAGTTTAGTCCTCCCATTCCTTTCACATTCTGATCTAGAAGTGTATGCTATTTTGGCAGGAGGTATAAATTCTTGCAGGCTGGATGGAAGCCTCTGCCTGGACAGATTTGGAAGTTAGACAGATTTATCTTATATTAAGAATAGCAGACAATTACTTCAGAATGTGCCACACTTTGGGAATGCTTGATCTAGGTAGTAAATGCTGAACCACATAATTTACCAGTTAAAGAGGGAACTTTGAAAGTCTGTTGGCTGAATGGTTCGAGTGCAGTGTAGGAGCAGACCAGCTCTTGTGATCAGATAGCTGAGCTGTGGGTGCAGCTCAGCTGGGCTGTTGCCGTACCTGCTTGGCTGCTCGAGTCCAGATCCAAGGCCTGGTCAGTGGACTTCCTTAAGAAATCTGCCACTCCCCTCTCATTAATGCATACTCCCACTTTAGCAATGATTGAGGGGAAAAAGCCAGTCTTACTGTAGGCAGCCAAAGGTGGTGGTAGCTTGCTTGATTTATTATCACTTTCTGAGGGAAGAGAGGAGGGGGCACTTTAGAAATACCAGTCTGCTCTGATCCCAGTGGTGGATAAACAACAAGAGGAAAGTAATGTATGAAAGTTGCTTCCTGATACTTGAATCATGAATGAAATTTTCAGCTTTATGCTTCTGGCTGATGCCGGCTTATCCCTGTGGTTGTCTGTCGTGATGTATTTGCCTTGGTATCTGTGTACGTGGTACAAGTATAATTCCTTAGTCATGATTTCTTCAAAAAAATGCTTTGAGAAGAGCCAGCAGATAGTCTTGAAACTGAAAGGGCTTGATTCAGAAATTTTAGGAAGTCCCAAGAGAGTGTAACTTCTGGGCTCTTGCTGCATTTTGTGAATGTGGAGAGCAGTTATTGTGTTGGTTTGGAATATGCGCCTCAATTGCCAATTTTAGATCTCTGTCGGGAAGCTGAGATGCTTTTGTCCAGATTTAAAGCTAGCTTGAAAGCTGGAATTACCAGAGAGGGGTTGCCTTTTTTTTTCTTTTTTCCTTTTCCATTACTGTGACAACTCAGCCTCCCAGCATTGGTCAGACTAGAACAAAGTTGAATGTTAAATCAGGACTGAAGAGTTGAGTCTTACAGTTTCTGTGATGGTAAAGATAGCTTGCAATGCTCCTTCTTCTTTCTGCTCCCTCATTGCAGTTCAGTGGTTCTTCAGTTTGACATTGCAGTTCCTGCATGACTGTGTTTTAAACAAGATCTCTGAATTGTTCTGGATTTTAGAATGTGTGTGTCTAGAGTTCAGCTTAATGTACAGCAATAGTATTGGTAGGAATAGTAGTAAGTCATTGAAGGGAATAAATAAAGTACTACCTAGAGATTTATGCTTAATTTCAGTTTGTAGTTCTGCCTTCAGTAAGCTAGTTCTCCATACTAAGTGTGAGGAATTAAGTAATGTAATTTTGGGCAATTACCTAATACTTAAATGATTAGTTCACAAACTATGTTCTGTTTGTCATTAATCTGTGAATGATTTATTTGTTTAATTAACCAACTCTTATGGAAGGTTATATTTTTGGGGTGGTGGATTTTGTATTTTGTTTTCAGTTAAAAGTTTAACAGAGGTGAGGGGGATGATTCTCTTTGAAAAATAGTGTAAGGCAGCTGTACATAAACTTTGATGCCAAAGTGCTTTCAAATGGCAAAATGTCCAAAAGACAATGATGTGGCTTTCACAGATCTATACTGTGTTTCTGCTTCTGTCCCACAAATGCGTAATAATAGGTTCTTATGCAAAGCATCAATAGGTGGATTTAAAAGATTCATAGTATTTTCAATTATTTTCATCCATGTGTCAGTGCAGGCCCTCAAGTGACACAGCCTAATTGTGATGCTTGAAAAGAAAATACTGGTAGCATTAAAATTCTTGGTCTGCCTTTGTGCTAGCATTTTCATTGGACTATTCTTAAGATTAAGAGTCTGTCATGTTGCTGTCTAATCATGCAAAAACCAATAATAAGCAAAGTGGTATGTTAGTATAAATAGTTATTTTTTATTTCTGTCATTCCACTAAGATTTTTAAGAAATCCTAATGGAATGAATGTGTGAATTGCTAGAAATATTTCACAGCTGACTGAGAATAAGTAGTTAAATTTCTTGTATCTGAATTGCAGTACTTGATGTTTCTGCTTTTAGCACTGGGCTGTTGAAATCTAAGTGATGAAGAGAGTTTGTACTCCTCCTGCACCTTTTCAAAACAGTCTAGATTGGGCATCACATTCCTTGTTAATGGCTCACACAGACATAAAGTGTGCAGCAAGAGAAAGCCGAATTCTGTAATGGGAACCATTCATGCCATCCAGTCTGTCAAATCGTTAAGGGACTGCCTTGGTTTAGCCAGAGTGTGAGAGGATGTCAAACTAGGGCCCTGATGGTCCATAAATGTGAAGCACTGCATTGCTAAAGCTGAGGCCACTGAATAGTAGACAGTGCTCTTTCCTATTTTTAGTTATGGAAGGAATAGATGTTGTGAGTATTTGCATATTTAATGTTTCTTTGTTTTGGTTTGTTGGGGTTTTTTTTTGTTTTGAGTTTGTTTTTTTTTTTTTAATATGTAAAGTCTTAGTGTTAATTTGAGCCTTAAAGCCCAATAAAGCAGCAGGATGGAAAAATAAGTCTGTGTTGAGGTTCTGGTTTCTTTCTTTCTCTGCTGGTATGTGTACTTCCGTGAGCTGTTTGAAATGCTCCTGAAAGCAACAGCTTTTCTTCAGTTCCTGCCTCAGATATATCAAGCTGCTAAGTATAAAAGAATCTTTTTCAAAGTAGCCCACATCTGCTGTTTGTGTTAACTTATTTACAGCAACTTTAATCATAGCAGCTCCCATGAAAAATGTAAAACCACAAGGAAGAATTTCCATTGAAACCTTACTAGGTGTTTAGGTTTTTAAGTTCTGTTAACTTTTCAAGAGACTTTTCTGTTTAAAGCATTCAGAAATCTAGAGCTGGCCCAGTTTTTTCTTAATAGGTTTTGTGTCTCTGCTTATGGTTGAAGGTATAATTCTGTAAATATGCATGTGAAAAAGTGAACCTGTTAATTAATGATTTGCATCTTTTGCTCTCAGAATCTCAGTGGTTAACAGACCACAGTGAGAATATGACTTCAAATGAAGTTGCATTAGTTCCACTTAATCTCATTTCCCCCCAGCTTGTTTTTTAGCTCTTGATTATCCATAGCCAGTGAAGATACAACAGATAGTAGCATTACACTGGAAGAAAAGGCTTCATTTCGGGGGACTTCAGTCTGTTAAGGCCACTGTTGGTGTATCTGAGCTGTTTTGAGGAGGGATGTACTCAAGTTACTCGGGTAACCTGACTGAAAGAAGAGTTAAAACAAGTTTTGTTTTGCAGCCTGTAAGCTTGTGCTGTGGATAGTCATGTCTATATACTGACAAGCAGACAGGAGTTTGACACCCAGCCTCTTCATATGTGTTGCGGAACCCAGTTGTAAAGCTTTAAGGGAAGTGGTGTCACTGTCTCTTCGGTGCAGGTTTGCTTTCCCTTAGTTAGGTTCAGACAGGATGTGTGCATCATCTTGCTTTTTAATGTTTTAGCAGATCCATCTTCCAGACTCGTGTATCGTAGCTTTGTCATGTAATTGTTGAAGGTACAGTTGAAGAGAAGCCATTGTTACTGCTTGGTATCTCATAGAAGCCTTAACTCTTTCTTTTTACGTGCCTGAGCTGGGGACCCTTTCTTCCAGGCACACAAGGGGATATTGAAGTTACAGAAAAGACCTCCAGGATTGATTCCAACCTTGTACTGATCACTACCTTGTCAACTAGACCATGGCACTAAGTACCACATCCAGTTATTTCCTGAACACCTCCAGAGATGGTGACTCCACCACTTTCCCTGGGTAGTTCATTGCAAAGTTTAATAATGATTCTGTGAAAAAATTTCTCCTGACGTCCAGCCTAAACCTCCCATGGTTCAGCTTGAGACTGTGTCCTCTCATCTTGTTTGCGGTTGCCTGGGAGAAGAGACCAACCCCCACTTTACTACAAACTCCTTTCTGGTAGTTACAGAGGTCACTCTGGATCCTTCTTTTCCCTCCTACTTCACTCCTTCTAGAAGGGAATTGAAAGTTATCACAGAGGTTCAGAATGAATGCTGTCTTCATCTTAAGTCAGTGTTTAAAGTCTTGAATACAGTGTAGAGGTTGGATTTGCTCTGATGCATTCATGATTATCTTTCACTGTCACCTCTTGTTATCTGCACAGGTTTCCTCTGAACTAAGGACTGAACTTCCTTTTTTAATTGAATCTATGTATGAGCTAGCTGAGTTCTCTCATATCTCCATCTAAGGATCATTGAATATTCAAACATTAATCTCTAAGGCCTTCTCTTAGAAGAATGCCTTTATTTACTGTGTCTCAGTTGAGTTGGAAGCACCCATGGGATAAAAAGTCACAAAGGAAAAACATGATAATGAGAATTAGTAACATTTAAGCACCTTTCTTTTAAGTCTTTGAGAACTTGCACATCATAGCTACTTTGAAGATCTGGAGAATAGTGAATCACTGTTCATAACATTATCATGGAGGTGTTACTCTAAATGATACCTTAATTTTATTGTTAAATAGCCAGAAAGAGCACCCAGAACAATAGATCTGTCTTCTGACTAATGAGATGGTTTGTGTTTGTATCACAAGTGAGGACTGAAGGCTGAAAATATTTTTCAGTGACTTCAGCAAATATTGCGAACATTTGTAAAAGCAGCAGTAGAAAGATGATTGAGCCTGATCAAAACTGCCCTTGTATTCCTAGCTGTCCTCATCTAAAGGGATGCAGTCCCTCTTTAAGACTGAGGCTATCAGATAAGATTCCAGAATGGGAGATGCCTGGGCATGTGTTCAGGTTGTTTTTCCATCTCCTAAACAGCTGGAGGGCTATGCTTGCTTTCAGAGAGGTTTTTTCTAATCTACGCTTTAACTCTTGTATCGAGGCCAGATTTGTAGCTCTGGTCCAACTTAGTTTAGCCTGATAATCAGAGACATTTACCAAGATAATAGCTTTTCTTACAGCAGTACTTGATCTGGCTGTCTCCTGGAAGCTTATTTGAGCCAATTCATTGGCTGTAATTGCAGTTGCAGTGCCTGTCTGTTCACAGCAACCAAAAAGCCTGGATAGAGATCTGAATTCCCACTCTCAACCATGTATTTAATTCCATTTTCCAATTTTCTCAGACTTTCCTAATGGGTAAAAAATCTGTTTACCCTTGCTTTTGACAGTCTTTGAAGAAAGCTTTGTGTACTGTTCATTGTTATCAGCTGTAACCTCCCTGGACATATTTCAGTGGCCTAGAAGATCTCAGAACTCCAAGAATCATATTTCTAACTTTGTATTATTTTGAAGTCTGTATAATAAAATTATTTGCAAGTATGGCTGCTCCTGCAAATGTTTTCAAATCTGACAGCTGAATTGGATGCATAATAGCTGTTAGTGCAAAGTAGGTCTTCAGTTTGGCACATAGGATGAAATGGAGTTTGTGCAATGAGTATTGATTTCAGTTTTCTCCATTTTAGCTGAGGAGTTTGGACTGATAATTAATGTCCAGGGAATGCAGTGTCATCCAGCTGCAGCTGGCCTAGGAAAGAGGAGGAAATGCTCTTCATCTGCAGATGTGGCTTTGTGCGTGTTGAGAAATGTTTCCGCATGTTACCATATGGAAACCCACATGTTAGTAGGGAAATAGGCCCTAGGAGTGTGTTCTTTAAAAAGGGAGGAATTGAAAGAGCTCTTGAGGGTTTTTCTGCTCCTACCCCTTGGATATTTGCATGAGGCCTTTTATAGATCCATGCCACAGTTTAAATGGTGCATTTATTTTGGGTTTTGAGCTTTTCTATTTCCATGACTTTTTCTGTGGTACTCCCTAGACTAGGACCAAGATGGGACTTTAAAACAAGATTGCTGTTTTGTCAGTTTTCTATCTTCTTGCTCACTTCTAGTGTATAACTTGAGACTAAAATTAAACCTGTCTGTCCTATTTGAATTTACTGACCAACAAAAAGAACCGGACTATACGTTACATTTATAAAAAGTCTTTTTCCCCACTACTTCAGATAACTCATACAGCTGCTCCAATAATGCTTTGGTTTATTTCCTGTTGTCTCTCAGGTCTTCTAAAGGAAGTGATTTCATATGTCTGATTTTCAGAAAATGCATATATTTATATATAGTCTATGAAATATATATTCTGTATATACACATTCCTAAATTAGCTAGAGACTGTTTTGAGAGACACAGGTTAAATGGATGCTATCCTGAAATAATGACATTCAGAAGAATTCCAAACCCATCAAGCTATGGAAATGCATAGTTTAAAGCACATGAATAGCTGTAACTCTGCCACATGCTGATAGCATATAACTGTAAGAGTGTACTGGGACATTGCAGAATTCTTGACTGTGGTCGAATTAAGTTCAGTTTTGAAAGATAATTTCCTTTCCTTTGACTTTTTAATATTGCTGCCTCTAAGCGCCTGAGGACTGGCATAGCAAAACGGTAACCCTGCATGCAATAGGGATAACCTCTCTATTTTATATTTATAAATCAGTTTTATGTCTGGGTCACACCTGCTACTTAGAGGGAGCCTTGATTATGGCATGGAATTTAGGTCTGTGTAACAAAGGTAAAAATTGATTTTAATGTTCTTTATTTTGTAGTGTTTTATGGAGAGATCTTTGGTAGCCTTTCAGGATCACTACCATGGAGGCTCTTTATCTTTGCATTTCTGAGGCTGCGAGATTACAAGCTGGTAGAGCAGATTGGGGTTCTCTCATTCTTATCTAAAAATAAGATATTTAATGGCTGACAGTCATAGTGTGGCAATGGAGTGAACTTTCTAAATGTGCAACCAGTGCAAGTGGGGAATTGAAGGCAGTCTTTATTTTGTGAATGGAGCCTGAATTTGGTCATTTAAAAAGTCACAGTAAAATTCCTGAAGTCCTTCTGAAGCTCAGGGATTTAGTGGTTGACTGTGTATGAGGCTATATATAAATTCTAAGCTAGTTTTATCTTTTTTTCATCTTGGAGTAGAAGCTGTAATGATCAGGCAAAGAGCAGGATGGTCTAATGCTCTTGAGAGCTT
This sequence comes from Buphagus erythrorhynchus, assembly GCA_013400855.1. Taxonomy (NCBI): domain Eukaryota; kingdom Metazoa; phylum Chordata; class Aves; order Passeriformes; family Sturnidae; genus Buphagus; species Buphagus erythrorhynchus. The sequence continues at coordinate 22,416 of VZTT01037267.1, read as the reverse complement.
GGTAATGCTGCTGCTATAGAGAGCTTGGGCATTAATACAGGGTTTAGGTGGAAATGGTGTCCCAGGAGGAACCTTCTACACGTCTCCTAGTTAGGAAAAAGCGTATTGCATAGAGTATAAATAAAGATTAGCTTGATGGGATAAGAATGGTGCTTTTGAGACTACTTGGATGTTTGGTGCGTGCAGATAGTTCAAGGCTCTTGGTTGTACCATTATGTATTCTCTTTTGGAAGTCCCACAGCATGAGATTGCTTGGAAGATTTAGCATAAACAGTCTTTATATCTAGCAACATTACCTACCTATGGGTCTCACTTGTTTACTAAATTCTTACTTGGTTAAATTACCTTTGGTGCAACATTCCAGTCTTGGAGCATGATTTGAATATATAATTAAATAATTTGGCTTTGGTTTTTGCCAGGGAACACTGGCTTTTTTTGTCTTTAAAATGGATGGTTGCTAAATCAGGCAGCGGCAAACTCTGTGTCCTTTTTGAGCTCAGTATTTGTTATTCAAATATCCTGCTGTGGCAGCTATTACACTTGGTGGGAAAGAAGGGATAATCTATAAAATGCTAGTCATGGAAAGGATGGAAGAGTTCCACCTGCTGCTCAGTGGAGGCTTCCTGGAAGCAAAGAAGAGGACAATCTTCTCATTTATGTGTCACCAAGACAGCTCTGCCCTGCCCTTCAGCGCTGTGCTGTAGTTTAGCGCTTTTGGCTTTGTTTAAAACCTTTTAATTGAGCTGTAATTGAGTTTTTTAAATTTGTGACTCTTCCTTGAAGAGGATTAACTCAAAGTCAGCAAACAAAATGAGGAAGGTTTAAGTAAATGTGAAAATGGGAGTAATTTTTGTTTTCCAGTTGTTTTCTTGAGTAGACCTGACACTATAACCAAAGAGTGTGATCCTGGGAAGTGTTCATAACTTGGAGAGCCATGTAACAGGAAATTGTTTTCTTTGCTGTAAAGGCAATATTTGCACTGCCCATTACTTCTTGGAAAAGTAGTACCAAGGCATGGGAAAATAATAAAAGGAAGCTCTTTTAAATATTTTGTCAAGCATCTAAAGTACAGAGGCAGTTCAGACTGTTGGGCATATTCTAAAATTAGCAATGCTGCCATTTTTTTCGTGTGACTTGGATACTTCCTGGTCCCTGATGACTGAGAAGGTGAGATGTTTGTGACCAGTGGAATTATTTCCAGCCTACACAATACAAAGAATTACTTTTCTACTACTTTACTTTGCATGTTTTTGAGGAAAGCTTGTTTGGGCTTTTTGTTCCACTTTGTTTTTTCCATCACATTTTCTGTCTGCATTATGCAGTGAAATATAGCCCATTTGGAACACTGGAAGATTAAATTTGAATGATAATGTAGACTGAGGTTTTGTTGGATGACCTAGACTCTCCTATATGATCTACCAAGGAAATAAAAATGAATCTGATTTTCATTTGAGTGGTTTTGTAAGAGTTGCATCATGTAATAACCCAAAACAAGAAATATTTCTAGAAAGGTAATGAGAAACTTACTCTATTAAGGAACATTCTAATTACAATCCTTGATGCTTTGGCATGGTGTTGATACTTATTTTAAAATATAATGAGTGATATCAAAGAAGTGGTCATTGAGCATTTGTAGTGTTTTTTTTGGCCAGGAGCAAAAAAGGGACTCTTCTTTAAGGTGAAATGTGAGGTGTGATGTTTATCATATTTTATCATATGTTACAGACTTTTAACTAAGGAGAAGGCAGTCTGCTTTTTTCAGAGTGGGTTTTTGTTTATGTAGTGCTTAGTACAGTGAACTGAGATGAGTAATGGAGACTTTATATGTGTCATGATGCAAATAAGCAGACTACAGACATCTATATTCTCTAGTTCTTCTAAGAATTGAAGCCAGGTCTAATTGTTACAGGCCCAACAAATGTGCTCATTTCACATCTTCATTTGTGCTGTTCCTTTGAAAGCCCAGCCATGGTGATTAGACTGCTTAGGTCCTGAGCTAACTAGTCAAAATATAAACATCCAGTCTGAATCACTGAAGCATAACTATGCATGTGGAAAACAACAGCTGGATCTAATTTCAGGGGTTTTTTTTTCATTTCAAAAATCACTCTTTCAAAAAAAGCTCCTTCTTTTCCCTCCTAAGCTTTATCAAGTGATGAAGACAGAATCTATAAGTTGATGTCTTTCAAAGACTCATCCTCTTCTTTTTCTTTGTTCAAAGATTCTTCCAAAGATCTGCTTATCAGACTGAGTTGGCAGGCCCTTTTGCATTCATCCTCCTTTAATCTCAGCAGGCACATTGAGTCATGGAGGTTGTACCAGGTTTTTTGGGCTTGAACACAGGCATCTCATTTAAACCAAATGAGTTTACAGTGTAAGCACATTTATCGATTATAAATGAGATAATTTGTTGCAGGCTGCTTAGTCCCTGAAGTGGGACATTGCAACTTACCTGGGTGTTGTGGTGAGACATGAATACTACTTGCTGTCCTGTCCACCAGTTGCACTTGCTGCAAGTGGACAGAAAAGGGTTTTTTCCTTGCTTTTATTTTTTTTCCTTTTTAGAGTAGAACTTCATAGTGGATGTTGACATTGCCTGTGGACACTTCAGCTGAAAATCCTTTGCTGTTAAGTAATAGAGGAACCTTTAAAATTATGTGTTGGTTACTACCATGGGAATTAGTAGTAAGTATGCAGGTGTGGAAATGAGGACATAGCAGTTTGCTACTCCAAAATGTAGTGCATGGGCTAGAGAACATTAGGAAGACTCAGTTCAGTATCTTATGTGGATGAACTTGCTTTGTTTTCTGTTGCTGGGCAGCTTTGTAAGCACATTTCAGATGAAGTCTGGCAGGCGTAACAGGATGTAATGTAGAGCAGGAGAACTAAGGAGAGCACATATTGCTGAAGAATTCCTAAAATTGAGGACTTTTTTTCTTTGTAGTGCTCTGCTGAACATATTTTATAAATAGTGAGCAATTCTGAGTTATAAAATTAGAAGGTGGCAACAGCTATAACGACAGATAATAATATTTGGTTGAGGCAATGGTATTAGAAGCTCTGTGGTTTTTTAAAAAGTAGTTCTATATTCTTTCTAGGTTAGATTCTTCTAGTAGTGCAACATCACAGTAACCTGTACTAGAATTGCCTGTCCTGTGGGACCTGGAGCTTCCGTGATTATACTGAATTTATTAATTCTATCTACTTGTCATTTAGATATCTGCAAAAGCAGCAGGATGAGAACATAGGAAATGGAAATATTCTCTCCCAATGTTCAGGAAACCACAACAGGTTGCTTGGAATCAGCATTTGAAGAGCCACAGCAAATAGTCAAGAACTTGGTGCTATCTTCNCAATATGTAGAGACTTGTGTTTTTTTTTTTTTTTTTTTTTTTTTTTTTTTTGTTTGTGTTTTTTTTTTTTTTTTTGTTTTTTTTTTGTTTGTTTGTTTTTTTTTTTGTTTGTTTTTTTGTTTTTTTTTTAATTTGTCTTTTTTTATTAAGTCAACATAAGGGCAAGAAAGGACATGGTTTGTGGATAGTATGCTGGATTTCCTGGTAGGCAATGACTCTGTAACTGCATAACAGGCATAAAGGTTATCTGCTTTCATGCAGGGCTAACAGATCTAGTAGGACAAGAAAGTAGTATGAGACAGAGGAAAAACTAGGGCATGTTGAGGGTTGCCTGGAGTGTTGGAAGCATAACAGAGTCAGTGTATTCATTGAACAATTTCTGTGGCAGCATGAAGGCCATCAATTACCAAGAAGGATAAACAGTGCAAGGACTCCTATTTGGATTTAAACTGAAGAGTATCTCTTGGAAAGAATCCTCTTTGCTAATGGGAACAACCTGTACACAGTCCAAAAGCACAATGCCGTGTGCAGGTGGTAGTAGAAAGTCCCTTCCTGGTGGAGCACTGAGCTGTGGCATGCTGTCCTACTGGCTTGTCTGCATGGATCTGCTTGTGGATGATACTGCTGTAGCTGACTTCTTGAGTAGATAATGAACTTTCCAAGAGAAATAAATGTGTCTGAAACCTTTCAGAATTCAGCTGTCCAGTTAAACAATGTAGAAAGTTTTAACTGATTCACCTTTAAAATTTATTTGAATTTTCCTGAATGTAAGTATACAGTGAGCACAAGATACAGTGACTCTTGTTTTAACCTAACCTTGTGTGCAGAATGTGTAGGGAGTGATACCGTCTTGCTTACATAAGCAAGACAGGCAGTATCACATCCTCAGCAGGCAATAATCTTCATTATTTCATACTGTTGGGATTTTGAAGGCAAAAGGGTCTCAGCACCCTTTATAGAAAGTTTGATTTCAACAAAATGGAAAAAATATATTTTCACTGGTTGAGTGTGGGGCAAGGAAATTATTTCACAGAATTACAAAATGAGCAAGGTTGTAAGGGACCACAGTGGGTCACTGCTGAGTGTCATCCCAGACCGCTTGGTATAGGATTGCTTCCAAATGGTTCTTGAGTATCTCCAGTTAGGGAGACACCACAGCCTCTCTGGGTAACCTGTGCCAGCACGTGGTTAATGGCACAGTAAATAAGTCCTTCCCTCATATTCAGGTGGAACTTCCTGTGCATCAGTTTCTACTCACTGTCTCCTGTCTCATGGTTTGCCATGACCAAGAAAAGCCTGGATCCATCTTCTTGACACTCTCCCTTCAGGTACTTACAGACATTGATGAGGTCTCCTCTTAATCATCTCTTCTCAAGGCTGAACAGGCCCAGACTCCCTCAGCCATTCCTCATAAGTGAGATGCTCCAGTACTGTCTTGGTTTGAAAGACAGGTATCTGCTAAAAGGGACAAGAGCCCTTTTTTAAAGGAGAGTATAACCCCCCCTTTTTCCCTTCTTCCCCTCACTTTACTGTGATTTTCGGAATTAAAGAGCTCTCAGGCAGAGATATGGGGGTAGGAATAACAGTTCTTTACTGATATATACAAGAGAAAAACAAAAAAACACAATAATTGCAAGATCAACAGCAACAGTGCAGGAAAAAACCCAGCAAACAGCAAACAGTTCTGGTTGTGAACCCCTTCCTCTTGTGCGATTACCCCTCTGATGTTCCAATGAGCAGGGAGCAAGTGGTGATCCCACGTGGCTGGAGGGGCGCTGCGGAGAATGGCGTCTGTGTCCCAAAGGGGGAAAGGGCAAAGAGCAGAAGCCGCTCACAGGTCCCGGGGCAGGGTCAGTCCTGATGCTCCAAAAGGATGTGCTGAAGTGGGTAGGAGATGCAGGAAAGTGTCCGACCAGGGAAACCTCGGGGATCCCACAGCCAGGGCAGGCAGCTCCCACCTCGGCGTGGCAGAGCGGAGTCCCCCCGCGGCCGTCCAGCTCCAAGGCAAGAGGAGCGAGCGGTGCCCGAGCGAGCGAGTGGCAGAGCACAAGCCCCTCACCTCAGCTCTTTTTTCCCAGTGTTGCCCCTCTCCTCCCCCCTTCGAGAGAAAACTGTTAACTGAGCTTATGGGTGTAGACCCAAATACTTAGCATAACAATGGGAAAAATTCCACAGAAAGAAAAGGGAAAATTCAACCCCCAACAAGTACCTTCATCATTTTTGTTGCCCTCTGCTGAACTTCCCTCCAGGAGCTCCATGTCTGTCTTGGACTGAGGAGCCCAGAACTGGACACAGCACTCCAGGTGTGGCCTTAGTGAAGATGAGTAGAGGGGCAGGGTCATTACTCAATTCCAGGTCATCTCCACAGCATGTCTGTTCTGCATGATATGTGTAGTGGGAGACCTTAATCAGTGAAAATAAGATCTTGTAGTGGGAAATATTTGGCAAGGTCAGTGAAGGTTTTGCTACTTGCATTATTATTAACAGTAGATGTTTTAATCAATTAGCTTATAAGAATCCTCTCTAACACTGTGTCTTAAACGCAAAAGAGAATGAATAGTCTGTTGAAAAGGTGGTAGGTGGTGCAGGAAACAATTTCTGACATAATTTGTGATTGACTTGCATTGAGCCTCTTATCTTCTACAATTATATTTTTGGAAACAACTTACAGGTTCAGTGAAGAGAAGTTAAATGTCATGTCTTCAGGTTTTAGGGTCCCAGATGCCTAGGAACTTGCTTGGAAGCATCTGGTGATGGCTGCTGACAAACCTTTGGATGATTGGTCTGACCAAGTCATCTTTGTTTCATCAGTCCCTTGTTTTCAGCAGTTCTCTTCCGTTTATTTGCTACAGGGTTATGTGCAAGTTCTCATTTTATTCTGGAAGCAAGATGGAAGTCAGGATGCTCACGAAGCTACCTGGAGCAACTCTCCTATGAAAACAGGCTGAGAGAGTTGGGGCTGCTCAGCCTGGAGAAGGCTCCAGGGAGATCCTAGAGCAGCTTATCAGCACCTGAAGGAGGTTATAATAGACCTGGAGAGGGACTTTTTACAAGGGCATGTATGATAGGGCAAGGGGTAATGGATTTAAACTGAAGGAGGTTAGGCTTAACCTAACCTAATTAGATATTAAAAAGTAATTCTTCATTGTGGAAGTGGTTAGACACTGGAACAGGTTGCCCAGAGAAACTGGATGCCTCATTCCTGGAAATGTTCAAGGTCGGGTTGAATTGGGCTCTGAACAACCTGGTCTAGTGGGAGATGTCCCTGCCTATGGCAGAGAGGTTGGACCTAGATGATCTCAAAGTCCCTCCTGACCCAAACCATTCTGTGATTCTATAATTTTTGTATATACTGGGGGAAGAAGAACTGGGCTTCATGGTAATTAGGTTGCCCCTGCCCTGTGTTAGTCCAGCTGGACCTGGTGCTTGAGAAACTCTGAAACTGGAAGCCCATGAGGTGGTAGCGTAGCCTTTTGAAATTTGCTAAAAGTGTGCTGCTTTAAATTCATGGTGCTCACCTTACATATGAAATAATTTATTTCTGTACCTTTCTTTTTTTTTTGGAGATCTCTATTTTTTTAGTGTGACAAAGCTGTGAATCTAATCATAGTCTAATCATAGCTGTGTCTGTGCTTTTTAATTTGTCATTGAAAAACTCACCTTGTTATGCATATAGTTACTAAAACAATTTTTTCTCTGTATTTTTTCTTTTGGGGCAATTAAGGCTAGAAGTGAATGTGAAGATCTCCTAATCTTTTCATTTTAGTGCTGTGACACCCTTTTGCCAAAGGAAATAATTTCTTGAAAAATGGGACAGTGTTTGAAACGTGCTAATGCTGACTAAGAAAAAAACCCTCAAGCACGAAGTCTGATAACCTGTTTTATCAAACTTGGAACACTAATTCTTCAACAGCTTATAGAAAATTTGTACTTTGACATAGCTAGCTTTTACTTTCCAAGAGTATGATAGGTTGTTTGTATCTAGCAAACATCAACCAGTGAAATTATTCTGCAGCTCTGGGAAGAATGTGCTGCTGCCTTTTAATATGAAGATATGTATTTGGGGAAGCTTGAATTGGTTTTATATATAAAACTACAAAGGAGTGTTGAAACATTCTTATATGTGGGGCTATCATCTGAAATTTGGTAGGGTATTTATTATTTTAGGTTTATCTTAGACCTGGTATTCACATGTGGTGGTTTTCTTAGTTACAGCAGTAACTAATAGATTTTGTTATCTGCTCATGGCAAACTTAGCAAACTAGGGCGTGGGGAACTCACTGTGAATTTGGGGAGAATAGCTTATTGTGTATGTGCATAAGGTAAGGACTGTAAGTTCCAGTTTTAACTTCACTGCTGGAGTTGAGCTGATTTCCTCTCCCATTCCCCCAGCCCCAGAGGAGGAGCTGCCCAACCTTCCTCTGAATTCAGCAGGGAATGCTTAACCTTTTAAAAACTTAGTTATCTGGGAGCTCATTATTAAGAAACTGTACTTCTTGAAAATTTAATTCTGCTTGGCAAATAATCATCTGCAGGCTGATTCCACTTGCTAGTTCCACTCTGCCTTTACTACTGATGGCTCGGTCTTCACCTGCCATTTCCCTATTTTGTGTCTTCTGATTTGAACCTTGTTCAAATCTCTCAGATCTGAGGGAGTCAGGTGGATTGAAATAAAAGCCCCCCCCGTTACTTGTAACATCAGACATTCTCATGTCATGTAGCAATAGGCCTGAGACAAAGGAAAAATAAACATTGGAAGCAGCACTTACCTGCTCCCTAAATAAATAAATTTTTTTTGACAGTGAGGAGAACTAATTTTGTTTTGCAAGTCCTTTGGAATCTGTTTGCATGAAACATCTGCTACATCATGTGTAAGAGAAGGCCAAGAGTAATAAAACATTTCATTTATGTTTAATAAAATAGTGATTAGCAACTCAGCAAATGTCTTATGCCTGTGGAAGATTGGAACTTATTTGATTAATAGATTAATTGCAACCTGTTCTGGTTACGATTGCAGGTGTAAGGTTCTGTGGATGTTTCAGGCTCCTTGAGGACTGATGTTAAAGGCATTTTTATACTTTCTTCTTAGTTGAAGAGTTAAAAATCAAAACATGAGAAAATACCTGACTGCTATTTTTTTAAAGGAAAAGGATTTTTACTGTAAGAGTGTTTTAACAAAGATCATCTGTGCTTCCACTGAAAAAGGATGGCTGTTATTATCTCTGAAAGCATAGGGCTGCCTTTTACAAAATACTTTTCCTTTCAGTTCTTCTTCTACTGCACTTTATTTCAATCTTATAATGGACTTGAACAATCTCTCTGAGTTTCAGACTTAGTTCTGTTTCTCTGACTTTTATCTTGGTTACACTGCAATTCCTCCTGCATTTGGACTTGCTGCTGGCAGAGCACAGCAGATGCTGTAGAATGGAAGTGTAAAACTGAGCTGTTCATCAGGTCACAGTATTTGAAACAACCACTTAAAAATTATTTAGAGAATTTCAGGTTGTGGTTTAGAAGCAATGTGATGCTGGAAATCAGTTTGTCTTCAAAGTTTAGTCTCAAGCTTCCAAAACTGGAAGGAATTTAGAAAGAGTATTAAGAGGCTCTTAAACTCCACTTCCATTCAAAGAGGCAACAGTGTGCTAATGAATTTGTCTTCCGCTGTTCAATTAACTGCTGAGATACAGGGAGAAAATGAAAGAAAAGTCAGATTTTTTTTTCTGTTCTCCCAGGAGAGATCAAGGCTTGTTTTGTCTCTTAACACAAATAACCTATTCCTGTTTCCAGTTATAGGAAACTATGTGTAATAACTGTATGAAGATCAAGTTGTCTGCTTAAGGACTCTGTTCTGCGTTGGAAAGAGCAGCCTAGAGTGGAGATGACATAATATGGCACTTGCCATTGCTGACTGCCTAGGGGAAGAGTTAGGAACTGGAGAGCAGGTGGTCTCTTCCTGAGAAGGGATGTAATGCCTGAGTTTATTGGGGGCAATAATAGAATAGAACGAATTAATAGGGTGAAAACAAGGTGTGTGTTAGTAGCTCAGATTTTCATCCAGTATGCCTGTGAGCTCACTCATTACTGTGTGGTTATGGTTCAAATCTGTCTGGTTCTGAAGGGGCTAATGAAATCTAGCCCACCTTCGTGGTAGCTGTGTGATTTTTGTTTCACTCATTACTCTGGATCTATAGTTTAAAGCATATTTTTGACTCCTGCAGCCCCTGCCCTCTTTTTAATTTCAGTCAAGCTGTTAATGAATCATGGGTTTGCAGGTTGGGAGTGTTCTGGTGGCCCCACCTAGACTTGCCTGAACCCTGTACCTTCAGCTTGCCCTGGCCTGGTTCCAGCTCCAGCCCAGCACACTGCCCACTGGCTTCTTCAGGCAGGTCCTGCCTGCTGCTGCTGCGTTCAGAGCTGACACTTTTTTCCCTGCTCTGTGCCCATGCCAAGGCTGAAGGTCGCTATGCTCATAATAAATTTTGGACAGAATACAGCTGACGCAAGCGTTTTGTGCCTGTGACTTGTTCTGGGTGTTTGCAGGCCAGCATATCAGGAACACTTTGTGGTGCAGCCTGGCTGTGCGCCTCCATCGTTTCGTGCTTCAGGGTCTTAATTGTCAGATATTTGCAGGATGAAAAACAGTGAAAAGTGTAGCAGTGTTGTGGATCTTGGTAGCAAGATTTAGCTGAGTTTGGAGCCTTTGATTCCTTCTGGTTATGTAGTAAAACAGAGCATGATGCAGCCACAATGTGCCGATTTGCACAGAAGTGCATACACTGGCAATTTGTATCTTGGTCCCCCTGGCAGCTTCCTCTGCTCATGCCCTTGCATGGCATGGTGCATATGTACTCGTTATTCTCATGTTGTATAGGTACTTAGCCTCTGGGTTTTCCCTTTGGGATTCCTGTGAATGGCAAGCAGGAAGAGATATAAGGAAGGGGTGGAGGGTGAGGGTATTTAAAGCAGCAATTCTATATTTGAGCTGTAAACTGCTGATGGCTATCACCAATTCTTTGTTTGTTTAGTTTTGTTTCTTTGTTTTTTTGTTTTCCTTAGGGAGTCTGAGAACGTCAGCAATATATAAATTAGTATTTGATCTATGTTTCTGTGACTTTTTGGATTTTAAATTTGAAGTGTTTCTACAATTGCTAACTCTCAGAACTGCTTTTGTGCATATGCATGTTTGACACATTGGTAGAGGTTGCAGCAGGACAAGGTATGTGGACTTTCTGACCTGCTGGGCTCCAAGTATTCAGCAGTCATTGATGAGACAGCAGGAACTGGATGGTGGGTGTTGTGGCATTAAAGCTCTTGGTATGTCATAGATGCTGATATTTAATAGATAGTATTTGTTTGTTGGCATTGTCCTCTATTTTTGGATTAAAGGTCATGACTGTGTGATTTTGAGATGAACAGGTGTGCTAAAAATGGAGGCCACCCCAAATTAGATCTGTGGGTGCTGTAAATATGCCATGACTGACAGGAGGGGGAGACTGGGGCTTTGTCCTAATCCATGCCTCAAACGTAAATGAGGAAAACTGTGATCCCTGTTGACATTTATCTCTGCTTTAAATTGCTTGCCTAAAAAATGGACTTAATATGGGTGAGTAGCTATTGATGACCAGCATGGACAGATTCCTAGCCCAGACTTCTGTAGTTAAGCCCCTTTTGCACTACTTTTTTCTCCATGCACTGATGTATTTCTGATATATTGGGACAAGGTGGGTGTAGGAATTGGCCTTTGTTCTGTAAAATGCCTGAATTATCATAGATCTGCTAAAGTCAGTTCTGTGAGAGTAGTTTCTGTAATAGTTTTGCTGACAACAGGATAGTGTTAAAAGCACTTTTGTGATTGATGGAGTTTGAAATCTATCTTTGGAGGAATGGGTCAGGCAACTTCAGGAGTTTTATAGAAAAGATATGGTGCAGCTTTTATTTTGTGGACTGATTACTAAGCTTAGGACAAACCACACATACTAGGATTGGAACTTTAGTAACAATATTAGTGAAAATGTGCTAAATATGCTAGGGTTTGTGATCCCATTGTGCCTTGTAACCTGCAAGGTGCTATTTCAATGACGTCCTCTGTGGTCTTGAGCCTTTTTGTTTTGCTAAGTTTTGCAAAGCTTACTTTAGGAGGTATAGCTTCATTGTTGTGCAAGCAGTTGTTTCTGCAAGGCACCAAGCCTAGCTGGCTAGGATCACACTGAAAGTCCTCTCAGCATGTTCTTGCTGGCCCTGTGCTTGGAGTCCAGCCTTTTTCTTGTAGTGGGAGAGGGTCAGAATAAAGAGATTTTTTGCTGCTGAATGAAAAATGCTTTGAATCTCTCAAGGTTTCAGCCTGAGCTTGCTGTCAGGGCAGGCTCAGCAGTGCAGCGGGTGAAGGTGAGTGGATGTGATGAGTCATTCTGGGTGTAGAAGTGGGAAGACACAGGAGGGGGAAAGAAGCTAGCCCTGCTGCCCCATCATTGTCTTCGTGCGTCCTGCTGGCAACTGTTTTCTTCCCCAGTTTGCCTATGGCTTTCTCCTCATACTCTTCATTGTGGAAAAACCTCTGTGAAGGGTAGAATGGAGAAGATTATGGTGGAAACAGTGAAAAGGAGGAAACAGTAAACACGACATATACAAGAGCAGGAATAGTGTGTATACTGAGAAATTTAGATCTACCTGTGCTGCTTCCATCTGTCTGTAATGCCACAGTTCATGCAATTATGCTCCGTTTTCAATTTTTTAATCTGACAGAAGAACACAAGGTACTGAGCTTCATCATTTGAAGGTATTATACTAAGAATAATAACAATTACTTTAAAAAATCCCAAAATAAGCATTAACCCTAGTTGCTGTTCCTACTTGATTTAAACAAGAAGTCTGATGCTGAAGACACTTGTTGAATTAGATGGTAGCTTATCCTGCCTTTCCATCTAAAAGATATCTTCTCTAAAAGTTCAAGAGATACATAATTTCATCTGTTTAAAATAACCAGGTCATGACCTTGGTGTGACAAAAAGCAAAAATATAAATTTCTAATTTCTCCCATTTTATTTTCACTGAACATAATTCTCCAAGGACCTTGTTGAGACTTTCAAAAGGTGATTCAGAAGAAAAACAGAAATCAAAACCCAGCATGCCCTTCAGCTAACGAAACTGAGGAATTAGCTTCTGAACTGGATGCAGGTTATATTTCTCCACTTCACTGGGTGTATATTGACAACGTCATGCTGACATGAGCTGTACAAAACCTATCATCTTCATTTGCAGTAGTCCAGTTCAGGAACTTGCAAGTCTATAAGGCCTCATCTCTGATGAGCCAGTCATTTTATCCTCTGCTGTAAGAAGGGGAGGGAGAAGGTGATAGGGAGGGTGTGAGGCAGGGAGAAGGCAAAGAATCAGACTAGGAGTGATAAATGCAAATTGGTTTAGTTCTAGAAATCCCTAGATGGGGAGGAAAGGGACTGTGTGTGGCAGGGAGTGATGGTTATCGTAGTCTGTAATAGCAGATTACAGTAGTAAGGCAGAAGTGACCTTGCTTTGGTGGTATCGTATCACCTGCAGCATTAGCACAGCTCTGAGGGATTGGGAATGTAATTTTGGAGAGAAGGCAGGAATCTTCATGCATGAACTTTATTGTCTGTGCTTTGAAGTTACAAATCTGATTATTTGGCAATCTTTAACCAAATCTTTAACCTTGATGAGCAACCAGTTTTCCTCAATTTCATGAACAGATAAGAGGTAGTCTGCTTTAGGAAAGTTGTCTTCATGAGTGATGGACAGGGTTTTGTCCCATGGCATTTGCTTCAGTAGTTAGTGAAGGACTTAAATGCACTGATAAAGCAGTCTACATCAGCAGCCTTTGCCTTCTGGATAAAGAAATCTATTTTAGATAAAGAAATCAAACTGCAGAAAATTTGCTGAGTAATCCGTTCATAGTCCCATTGGTTTGCGGCTTCTCAAAGGAACATGTGCTGTGGCAGCACGTTTTGGTGGGAACAGCTGTCTCCTGGGTCCTGTGGCAAGGTGAGCGTTGAAGGGTATTGCTTTCTGCAGTGCTTACCAGGCCTGGTACACTCATTAGAAAACTCAACCCTTTCCTTCATGTTGAATGGGTCAGAGAACAGGAAAGTGTAACTACTTCCTCCTCTTTGAGTCTTTGACTTTGCATCCATGTTTCTTGGAGGACAAAAATGATGAGTTAAGGATAAGCATGAGCCTTAGGTTTTCATCTACCCTGTATTTTGAATGGGAACTGTCAGCCTTTCTCATCAGCATAGTTTGAAATTATTTTAGTTTGCATTATCTTTAGACATGCATTTTGTCTCTTGCACTTGATTCATGGCATCTGTCACTGTTCATTTCACTAAAGGTTCCCTGGTTATAATCTGATATTTCCCCATCCCCTCCGAGCAGTTCTGCACTGGTATTTAATAGCCCACATCGTAATGTGAAAAGGTTGTTACCTATTTAGGATGTTTACAGGGAAGTATATGGTAAAGTGAGACTACTTGAAATATTAATCTGAGAAAAACTAATTCTTGAATGTGAACATCAGTAGCGTTCCCCTGCCATATCCAATTTGAGCTTTGCAACTGTTCAAGTATTTCCAGTTTTAACTCCACCAGGGAATGGTGTTTAGGAATCAGCTTGATTTTAAGACAGCTGAGGTGACTATTTGACTAAGATTGCAATTTAGATGTTTCCTTCTCCTAGTCACAGGATACAAGATATGGGTTACTGTGTAACTAGTTTATGACATCCCTGATATTAGCACCTCTTGAAACACTCTTTGTGCAGCTGCAGCAGATGGTCAGGATGAGAGCTGAAGGAGATGGATCAAAATGGAAGGCATCACAGTAGGCAGAAACTGTGCTTGTGCTAGGATGAGATACTAGAGTATAAATATAACTTCAGCCTAGCATTAGAATAACTTCTGCTGATTTCTTTTTTCCAGTGTATCCAATCAGCATGTACACTATCTAAAGAACATGAAACGATAACCTGACTTAGAGTATGTATGGGTATTTTAAGAAGCTAGTAGAGATATTACCAAAATAATATTTGCACATTAATGCTTAGCATATTCATGTTTCTTCCAGTAAACCCATGAGATAAAAAGTATTATTCCCATTTCACAGTCAATAGGAGAAAGGGAAGAAGAAATTACTTGCCATATGTTGGGCTATGGAATGCTGGTGGAATTTGGTTGAGGTGCTAGAACCTGCAGTGTTAGGTTTGGTCCTGTAGTAATACTGTTAAATTCTGTAAAAGCCAACAGGAGAAATTAGTTTTCTGTCATAATAGGTAATTCTGTAACCACTGGGATCTAGAGCTATCCCTGCTTTGACTGACTAATTGAAATCTGCGCCATCTTGTACGGTCCAGGGAGATACCCCAGCCAGCAGTGGTTTGGATGAGACAAGATGATGGGATTCTGTTGATCTGAAGTTTAAATTGTGCTATGCAGCACAGGAACCCCAACCATGACTCCCAAAATTGACTTTTTTTAATTGGATTTAATATAGAATGAGTAAGTGGAGAATATGTGAGCTCCTGTTCCTACCAGGAGAATGCTTTACTCTGAGAGATGTGAGGCATATTGACGAGGTTATGTGGTGAATCCTCTATTCCTTTTTCACAAATTTACTCCATAAGATTTCAGGAGCTACGTGGCCTCACAGGCTCTCCTTGCTTTCTCTCACTTTCTGTCTTCATCTTGCAGTATAGAATAGCCCTGTCGTGGTATGCACCAAATGGTCTTAGGCTTTAATCAGTTCAGAGGCCAGGCAGGCTCACGGAGGGACTTGCTTTCTCCTTAACTACTGGCTGGGTAATTGCCAGCTGATAACTGTGTGAGATGTCACTTGTGTTTGTAAAGAGCTGGCTAATACTGAAGTATTTTTTCAGTCAGTGGGTGGCAGGGTTGATAGGATTAATGATACTGCATCTTATGTAGCACCTCTTTTTTTTAAGGCTACATGGCTTTGAGGAATTAAAAGTAGAGTTTATAGCCATGTTCACATTAGAAGCTCTGAGTGGTTCTTATAGATTTCCTTGACAATTAATTGTAGTGACAGACATCATATATGACCCTCTGATAACACAGGATCTGAAATCATTGTTTTGACAGCAGCACTGCACAAAGTGGGTGTTAGCTTTGTGCACTTAAGTGTGAAAATGTGTAGTGGCTAAAGAGTTCTCTTCCCAAGTATTCTTGAACTTGGCCAGAGTTAATGATGCTAGTAAAAACCAATGAATTAGTCATATATTGGTTCTTGCTGGTTTAGAATATATGATTAGCAATCCCATGATCAAAGTAAAAAGTGGAATACCTTCTATTTTTGTAGCTGCAGATTGTATATTAATTGAGAAAGGAAAAACTGCATTGTGTAAATGTGATTAGAGGAAAAAATTATTGTAGCAATAGCTGTGGAATAAAGTGTGAGAAACATAGCTGTGCTAATTTTACTTGCCTGTTTTTACTCATACCTGCATTTCAAAGCTTCATTTGTTTTTACCTGCTAGGCTGTAAGATCCTTCATTTTTTCAGGCCTCATTTATGCAATGGTTATTGCAGTAAAGTTCCCAGTTTATTGTGCATGTGATAAACTGATTTTATTTTAACAGCTTTTTCAGGTTGATATAAAATGGGAAAATAATGCTATTATTCTGTCTGTCTAAACTGGCTTAATCTTGGTTGAACAAAAGTGGAAATTGAGTTACCTAATCAATTTCAGGTGCTTTTTGTTGGTATTGCAAAATGAATGGTAGTGGAAAAGATCTTTCGTTACAAACTTCTCTTGCACTGTAGAGAAAGGTGGACACGTAGGTGGAAATGTTGTGTTTGCTTTCACAATGTTTGCATTATTTTTACAGTATTCAAACGGGATAGACTTCCCATCCTTCTGGTTGATACATTGTATTGTTATAAGATCAGAAAATAAAAATTGGAAGTTAATGTTTTCGTGCCTTTTGCCGCTGACCTTTTGATAGACCAAATAGGTAACTCACGGATTACATTATGGATTTGTTGACATTTATTTTAGAGAGAAAATGTACTCAAAATTGACAACATTCTCAGTGATAAAGCAATTGCAATAAATACTAATAAACCTGTGATAGCTGTTGCCTCTTTCCAACCTAATTGTTTGGTTTGTCAGCTTCTGTATCTGTATGATAAAGTGTTCACGATGGTACTTTACCTTTTTCCACAAAAAGTTTTTCTAATTGTTTGCTTTTCTCTTGTTTCAGAACAGAGAGCTCCAGATTATGAGAAAGTTGGATCATTGTAACATTGTCCGATTGCGTTATTTCTTCTACTCTAGTGGAGAGAAGGTAAGAATGAAAAACAAAGGAATGTGTCCTGGTAACTCTCGGGGGTGTAACTGGACTGTCTGAATGTCTGGAGACAGAAATGTGAAGATATTAGACTTTATAGCACTGAGCAAATGCTATAATGGTGCCCAACAGGTCATACTAGAACAGATGTTTTTCAGTACAGAAGTGTGTGGTCCATAAGGAGTGGTGTTACACTAAAAATACAAGACTGCAGTAGATTTGCATATGCACTGCCTCTTTCTTAATTTAGTGAATCACAGCTGGGCTTTATGTGTTCTAGCACTACCTTTCTATATGTGCAGATATATGTTTTCTATGATTCAGTGTTAAGCATTTTAGATTTAACGCTTTTCCCAGAACTAGTCTTTGTATGCTTCTGTCCCCCTTCCTTGTGCATCTGTTCCAGATTTTCCAGGTTGAGTTTCAGAGCCCAGAGGAAAAAATAATATATGATCATATAATTGTAGAATTTGTCCGAATGTTTGTGCTCCAGAAGAAAGAACAAATAGCTGGATTTAATAACTCTCAAGAAGAGATACTGACATTTGTTTTTGTTCAGTCCAGGTTTAAAAATTCCGTTTTTTTAAAAATTCCATTTTTTCAAGAGGAGGTTACAAGGTTTAGTTTTAATGTGAAATTATAATGTATTCCTTTCTAAGTATCTATCAGCATTTTATAAACCATAGGAGAATTCAGGATGAAATGGACTTCAAGATGGCATCTTGCTCCGGCCTTATCCTTAAAACAGGATCAACCATGGAGTAAAAACAAAGTCATTGTGGTCCGTGTGGAAGTTAATGTAAATTGTGAGGTCGGGAAATGAGCTAGATGACTTTCTGAATTTTCCCTGATCTTTCTATATATTGCTACAAATATTTAAATAATTTCTAGATAATTTATAGAAATACTGCCATTTTTTCCCATTTTTTAAGGCAGATTGCATCCTTGGTTGTCTTCAGATGCTGATACACTTATCCACAGTGCTATAAAGGGCTGTATATGAGAGCTAATAGGTACGGACTGCTAACTGCAGGTCCATTAAGTGGGTCAGCCGACTGGGAGAGGCAACCCACCCCTTTCATGGTCTTTGGAGCCAGAAAAGGAGCTAACATCTCCAGGATAAGTTGCTTTTGTCTTGAGCAGTGCACAGGGGGATAATTGGAGGAGATCTGCTGTTACCTGAGAGGTGTTTTGCAGGGGACCTGGCTCTGTACCTTGCCTGTGCCTATATAGAAAGCTTGCAAAACTACAACATTCAAGGAGAAATATAATTTAGGTTTTTTAAATTATTTTTTTATCAACCTCCCCTTTCCTTCCTTGCCCGGTGCTAACAAGTGTTTTCAGCTATGTATGTTTTGCTGGTAGTGCAGTGTCATTTTTTTAAGCTTTAAGTATTTTGTTCATAAACAGAAATTCCTCAAGCAGCATGAGTACAAAAAGGAAAATACTGTGAACGAGGCTTGGGTTTGGGATTTTTTGTTGGTTGGTTGGCTGGGTTTTTTAAAACAGCTCGTAACTTAACTGAAGTAGAATTTCCTGGACAAACAGAAGACAACTGACTTATCTAATGGCTTTCAAAAACCTCCTGCAAATAGTGGAGTGTTGAAACTGTTTAGAATACTTGTCCCAGGAGCTTTTGTGTAACAGTAACTTGAGAAAAATGCTTATTGGAAATCTTTAAATTATGGTGAGCTTGATTTTCCATTCTGCTGTTTCAACTCCTCATGGCTGATTTTTGACACCGATTTTGCTTTTAAAAATGTCTCTATCCATGGCCGATGAATCTTTATGCTTCAGCGAGAAGTTTTCTTTCAAGTTACTTTCTGCTCCTTTGTCTTCAAACCTCTGCTCTGTGCTTTTGAGATTTCCACTGCTACCCTGTTGCAAAATAGGACAAATGGGAAGCAGTCCCTGGGGCCAGCACACGCCCAGCAGAGCATCAGCAGTGTAATGCTGCAGTTCAGGTTGCAAGGTCTCTTGAAGTTCAATACAAAATGAATACAAGCTTAATTGGCTTGCAAGTATTTCCATGTAGGTGGCAGCATGTGAAGATAAGTATGTGATGGCATGCATGACTCATGCCCATTCTTGCAGCTCTCAGCAAACACCTGCAGAAGAAGCTGTAGCAAACATGCTGAGTGTTAGCACAGCAGCTTGTCACCGGTTTTCCTCCACGGACTGTGGGGTATAGCAAGTTGCTGTTCTTGCCTTGTAGGAGACTGGTACTCCACTAGGAGAAAAGGGGCTTGAGTTTGTCTGCTGTTTGGGAAAAGCTCTAGATAGCAGCAAATTGGTGTTCTGAAGTTCATGTGGGAAGGAAGGAAGGAAGGAAGGAAGGAAGGAAGGA
>VZTT01037264.1:21983-53690 GCA_013400855.1 Buphagus erythrorhynchus | reverse complement strand
TGGTTTGGTTTTTTGTTTTGGTTTTTTTTTTTGCCCCTTAACACCCTTTTTCAATTCTAGTGAAGCTCCCTTGGTCTTCAAAAGTCAGCTACTGGAAAAAATTTAGAAACAAACTGATGGTTGTGTTTTCATGTTTTCAGTGGCCAAATAGTATCTTGAGTTTATGAAGTATAGAATACCTCCATGTAGCAGTGGTTGAAATACTGGTATTCCTTGAGTATTTACTAGGAAAAATTCTGAGAAGATATACCTTGCTTGTGCATAAGTAAAATGGAGCTGGGTTTGGTTGGTTGGTTTGTTTTTGGTTTTGTTTTTTTCCTGAGAAAGGTGAAAATAAAAGTTTCAGCTAAAAATGCTTTTGGTGCTGTGGCAGTTTTTTTATTAAGATTTTTCTTAACACTAGCCATTCGCTTTAGGAATTTAAGGTACACATCTTGTCTTGAAAAGTATGTTGCACAATCTTTCTAGAGCAATTATAGTATTGTGATCTGGTTTAATTAGTGTAAAGGCATAATAATGCACCCTCCCTAGCAGAGAAAAGAAGTTATGCAGTGGAGATTTTGTGAATATAGTATACAGAATTGTGGACTGAAAATGTTGAGTGAGGCTGGTACTGGTCAGACAGTGCCTTGAATGTTTCTCCTGTTCCAGAAACTGGATTGCCTGAGGCATGAACTTAAATGTTTTGCTCCAACTTTAGGACAATATTTTCATTATATTACATCTTAAATATGCAGGAACTGTAGATACACTTCCCTTAGCTTGTTAACTAAGACTTTGTCAATTTAGCAAAGAGGCACACTAGGAGAGGCCGTCACCTAAATGCTGCTTCCAGGTGGCACCTTCAGAGATAGCAAATCTTATTTCCTCTTTGCAGAAATCATAGTACAGAAGCAAAAAGGCTGTGTTATGACACCTCTATGTCTTACTTCTAAGTCATCCCTAGTGAATTTTATTGTCATGAGGAAACAAGTACCAGATTCTCTGTAACCTAGTGAAGTTTAGGCACCCTGTCACTGGTTATGTATCCTTCCCCGTGTTATACTTCCTTTTGGTTTCTGCAGATGTAGATTCATAAACAGTTCCAACTCAGTAATACCTGAAAAATCCTCCTATTTTTTTTCTTCTGCCTTTACTTCCTTCCTTGATTTTAGAAAAAGGATCATTTGAGCAGCCTCCTGTTAACTCAGTTTGGAAGACACCTAGGTTTAAATGAACTCAGCATAAAAAAAAAATAAAAAGCTTGTGATGATTTTAATTGAGAAAAAATCCTAGCTGAATTCGTAGAGGGGAAAAAATGTTTCAGGGACAGGTAGAATGACTCCCTGTTGCTGTGTTAGGAATGAAGGTCTGTAATAGGAGCCAGCATTTGGGGACAGGAAGGTATTGTAGTACTTCTTCCTCATGACAGTTTGCTGGATATCACTTGACAACTAGGTACTATGAATTCTCAAATTCATGAACTGAGACAACTGAGTTTCCTTCAGTTAAATATTAATTTAAATGATAGGTTAATATTCTATTCACAAAGTGTTGAAATAGAACATAAAAGGAGGTTATGGATGAGTAGACATAACATTTAAATTGTAAAACAGTTGTCTGATAAGTAGGAAATGCAAAATGAGAGATACAACTTGCTTCATAGAGAATTTCAAACTTTGAGAATTTTTTTTTTCATATTTTGAGTGATATGCAATGCCTGTTTTGTACAGTGAGTGAGGATGGCAGGGACTGAAATTTATTAATGGCAAAATCTATGAGGACTTGAAAAACAGATGGTCCTTTGAAAAATCTACACAATGAAATCCAAGTGTTCACATTATGGAAAAATTATAGTGTAAGGCAATTGGAAAAAAAAATCACAGAATGCTCATTCCTGTAAATACTTTTTTCCTAGTTTATTTGTTTATTTTAGTTTTTTTTTTTTTCACAAATAATTGAGCACTAATGTTGCTGATGAATATAAGAATAATTACTTTAAAAGCAACAGACATAATGAGAATGTAGTGGTTCAGGTCCTCATGAAGTTGAGTATGCAAGAGCATAGTGGACCATAACAAAACACTGTGTAGACACTTTAATTCTCAGTGTAGGTGAGAAGCCTCACCTGGGTTCCCTATTTTAAAACCAGACATGTTCATTCTTAAGAGAATCACAGAATAGTTGAGGTTGGAAGGGACCTCTGGAGACTGTCCAGCACAACTTGCCTGCTTACAGCAGGGCCGTATTTAGTGGGCTGCGCTGGGCTGTATTAAGTAATTCTCATAAAAATGCTTTTTTCCCTTAATCATGTTTGTTGCCCTTCACTGAACTTCCTTCACTGTGCTCTCTTGTGCTGGGGAGCTTGAGGCTGGAGTCAGCCCTCCAGATGTTTCTCACTAGTACTGAACAGAGGGAAAGAAGCACTGCTTTAGGCCTCCTGGAGCGGTCAAGTTGCTCTGAGCCATCTTTGATGTGAGGGCACACTGCTGGCTCACGGTCAGCTTGCCTACCAGGACTGTCAGGTCCCACTTGACAAAGCTGCTTCCCTGCGATTTGGCCCCCAGCCCATACTGGTGCCTGGTGTTCCTCTGCAGGAGCAGGACTTTGCACTTCCTCTGAGTTGCATTCCATGTCTTTTGCTCTTTTCTCGGCCTGTCAAGGTTCCTCTTAATAGCAGCACAACCGTCCGATGTATCAACTACTTCTGGTTTTGCACTGTCTGTAACTTGCTGAAGGTGCACTCTGTCTCACCTTGCAAGTTATTGATGGAGGTATTGAGCAATGTTGGCTCTCATACTGACTCCTGGGGTGTGTCTCTGACTGGCCTACAGCTGGGCTTCGTGTTTCTGATCCACAATGCTTTGAGTTCAACAGTGTGGACAGTTTTCATTGTTGATCACTCTTGATTTAAGATGGAAAACTTGATTAATACTAGCTGTTGGTGTGAGCAAGGATTTTTAAATGCACATGGAAATGCACATGTGCACTTAAAAATCCACATGGAAATGCAATAGTCTGTGCATAGACACCAAAATATTTTACAGAAAGCAATAATGTGTTAGCATAATTCACCTAAAAAGCCAATCAACAAGTACAGAAATCTGTTTTCCCTATTTCTGAGGCTCATGGGAAGCATTAACATCTGATTCATCTGGCTCTAGATAATCCGCTGATCTTCCAGTGTCCTCTTGTTTTCATGCCAGGCCAGGATGGAAAGATGAACCATTCTAGTTGCTCTGTCTACATGGGGGCACCTGACAGCAGCAGGGTTAGTGTCATCAGAAGAGTAACTAAAAAAAAATTGGCAACATAAAAGTGAGAAAGATGCCAAAGATACCAAGCGGGGAAATAAATGCATCTATGGCAAGGTGATGGACTGTCACAGATGGCTTTTAGTCATTTTTGTTCTAAGGTTAAAACCAATGTGGAATCTTCAAGTATGTTCATATAAGAGTGCAGTTTTGAGAGATAAGGGAAAGGGTGATGCTGCTTTGCATATGAAAGATCACAGGATGAATATGAAAATAACCTTCTCTCACATTTGATCCTTAGTGTTAACTGTTGAGCTAGAGATGCTCTGTGACAAAAAATTATGATTTACAAGTTTTATGTATGCTAATAAGTGGATGGATATGGTGTTTTCATAATTCCTTTAGGTCCCTTTCCCTGTTCACATAATCGTGTAATCCAGATGGGCTCTTGTCATCTCATCATGTTCTCTTTTGATTTGGAGTGTAGGAAACACAAAAGGCGAGTGGCATGTATGGCATCTGATTTAACAGAATAGAACAAACTGAATGGAATGTAGTTTATTCTAATTTATTAAAAGAAAGTATTTCAAGTTATTCAATCTTTTCCTTATATTTCTTGTGACAATCACATATTTTGAACGTAGGACAGTTTCTGTAATCATGATTGTGCTTTTCATCTGCAGGAAAAGTGGGGAGAAGAGTTTTTCTTTGGAAACTTCTAGCAGGGTCCAAGGATCCAACACTGCATTTAGTAAATGTAGATTCATTTCTAGAAATTCTGCTTCTTGGACAGATGTAACGTCTACCTGAATTTTATATATCAGTCAATAGTAATCCGTATCACATTAAAGATTTCAAACACAGCACAGAATTCCTCCAAGAAGAGTTACTTATATTCCCTATCCCTTAAGAGCTAAGCTGTGGAACCTCATCCAGAAATCCAATATATCTACTTTTTTTTTTATTATGAGCCTGTAGTTAAGTGACTTATCTGTTATGGTCATGACACCTGACTTACAAATTGTCATGATTATGATTTGTTTTTGCCATTTGTCAAGCTCAGGAGAAAGATTTCTGATTGTGTCTTTTGTGCTCATGGTAGCGGTAATGAAAGCATCTGTGGAAGGTCAATATGTAAATGCTATAATTGGGGTCCTGCTTACTAACTTGTGGTTTAGGAATTTTTGAGGATTATTCTTTGTCATTTTGGAATTTGGGAAGAGGAAACCTGATTCCATCTGGGTCACCTTCTTTATTTAAAACTGAATCGTAGTGAAAATTGCATGTTGAAAGTCTTAGAATATATTTAATGACTTTTGCTGTGATTCCAGCTCCTATACCTTCATTCAGTTCCTATAGTGTCATTGTAGCTGAAAGTTTGCAGTTCAGCAAGTAAAATATCTAGTCTTCAAAAGAGACATTTGTTTGAATATGCCTTGGTGCCTCCAGTCTTTTAATGAAAATTCATGGCAAAATTTCTGCACAAATGTTGAAATATTTTGCAAACTTTGAGCCTTTGGGGATTTATTGAATGCGAGGTCACCATGCACAGTATGGTCATGCAAAATGGTAACTATAGCAACTGCAGAATACTGGAATGGAGAGTAAGCAGGGAGGTTTATCTGAAAGAAATAATATCCTTGGACATAGAAAAATCCTTAGAAAGCCTCTTCAGATGAAGATGATATATGGACTTTTTTTTGTGTGAAGTTCTTTTGTCTTGTAATGCCAAGCAAAATAAAACTTCCAATGACTAGTTCTCTTCCAAGTTTATTTTAATTGGTACTTCAGGTTTTAAAGACAGGTTTAGCTTGTATTCCGTCATAATTTAAAACTTGTGGATTATTCTTAGGTCTTTAAAGGCATTAACACCTTAGAATAAAACCCAGGAAAAACCAAAGCTATGAAAATACGTGCCCTAAAATTTAGGAGTCTCTCTTAGTTCAATGAGAAAAATAAAGAAAAAATAGCTTTTGAATTTTGTCAAAAATTTTATGGAACAATTAGGTGAATGTTTAAGCTACCTAAACAGGCATGTGCATAGACAATGCTGTGCAATATTTTGATTTAAAGCCTGTGGGAACAGAAAACAATCCATGTTTTTCAAGGTGTTCTAAGCTGTGTTGCTTGCAAACGCTCTCACTGGATTCTGCAACACTTGCAACTCTGTTGGGAGCACCTACACCTCTTTACACCCAATGAAATCTCCAGCTTTTGTGATTTGTTGGGGTTGGAGTTTTTGTTTGTTTGGTTTTTGGGTTTTTGTTTTTTTTTTTTCTTTTTTTTTTTTAAATTGTAATTCTGTTTTTCTGAATACTATTCAGGGCTGGATTTGATTTCCTGTGATTTTTACCATGAGTGCTGCTTCCTGTTACGAGTTTTTTGCATCAGGAGGACTGGGTGAAAAAAGGAAAGGATCTGTATATGTTGCTCTCTTCTCCTAAGATTTCAGTTCATAGATTATTCTATCAATATGTACAGAAGTACTTTGTTCTGTAGCCAGTCAGATGAAATTGTGCAATCACTGCTAATGACAAAGAGTGTCTTGTCAAAAGGTTATGTTAGGAACATCCCTGCCTTCCTCAATATGCTCATAGTGTTTCGAAGTAAAGGTGAGCCTCTGTCAGTTTTTGTTTGAAAGGCAGAACCAAGAGTACTTGGAAAGAAGCATTTTGTGCATCTTTCTCTGAGAGCTGAACTCCCAGGAACTGATGGTGTGCTTTACACTGCGGCTTCTAAAATGTGCTGTGATTCTGATTTAGACCAGGGTCAAGCTGATGATCACAGAATTGTTGGACAAGCCAGATGTAGGAGCCATGATGACATGACTCTGTCCTCTGCTGTAGTGACAGAGAAAGCATGACCTTTAATCTTCTCTTATGTCATCCTTGTCATTAAATATACATGGGGTGAAATCTCTGCCCTGCTGAAGGTTATGGCAGTTTTGCTGTTAACTTCAGTGAAGTCAGGGCTTTACAAGTTGTGTATTATAGGGAAAAAGGAGAAGGTTTAGATACAGGTAACTCATGAAGTTCGTTTTTTTTTTTATTGTTCTATTGAATGCAAGTATGAGTTCATTTTTTTTGTGGTCTCCTAAAAATAATCCTGCAGGCTTTCTTTACCTTATACAACCACAGCCTTGCCATTCTTTCTTGCTTGTTACAAGAAGGGCTATGGCAGGATAAGGAGCTAGAATGCAGAAATAAAATGTCAGTATGGATAATTTTCTCTTATTAGGGGGTATCCTCCCCTCCCCCAGCCCAAATATGCACGCTTCTTGCCATGGCAGGTATTTTATCTTTGAATCATGTTTAATTCTAATATAATGCAGAAGCAAATGGAATTTGAAAAATCAGCAAAGATTGAACTAACAGTTAAATAGCTGAGGAGGCAATGAAAGTATTCAGTTAAGGAATATGGTATCCAGTACAAAGACTCAAGGAATTTATTTTTAAATTAATGGTTAGTGGAATATATTCCTACACTTTCAGATTCCAGCTGTGGAATACATACCAATTGCTTGCAAAAAATGTGCCTCCTCCTAGCTACCAAGTCTACCTTCTTGTAATTAGGATTCAAGCAAACAGTGGCAATGTCATTAGTTCTGTTTATCTGTAACCAGTGTTAGGACTGAGCTGGCATTTGAAGTTGTTTAGTGCTGTTGTGACCAAAAACAACACCCAAATAGGATGCAGGATAGAGATTATCCTAGTCTTCTGAATTATCTGCCATGTTCCAAAGTTTTCAATGTGGAATAAGAGTCCAGGATTTTCCATTTCCTGTTGACAAAATCCTTTTCCAGTAGAGATCTGACAGATTATTTGTAGTCTGTCTACACAACGGATACTGTAGGAAGAAAGGTGTTTTTTATCTTTTGTGCAGCCTTACCCAAATCACAGTGCAAATCCTGCTCTCCCTTTCTAATACTTGCACCCTAGTCTGGTGTCAGAAAGGGAGTGAGATGGCAAGGCTGAAAGCTTGTCTGCTGTGCTGTCTCACTGATGGCCAACCAGCAGCACTGAATGACTTAATGCAAATGAGAGCTAGTTTTGCTCAGAGATCTAGTTTGAGGTAGCAGTGTGTATTTCCTGATGGTAACCTAGTTTTAAAATTGTTTTTGACTTTATCTTTTGATGTCCTTTTAACCTTTTGGTTTCTTTTGCTGTTAGGTATAAAGCATAGATATGCAGAAATTGCTTTTAAAAGAAATGCTTGTCACCAACAATCTTTTTCTTAATCACATTTTTTTTTAATATTTGGCTTTGATTATGGTAGTATTGAATCCCATATTGAAACCAGCTAATGGATTTCACAGAGAAAAAGCATAGTTACTATGGCTACACAGCACCCTGAAAGCTTAAAAGGACAAAGCATAAATGAACATGGTCCTGGCTGCTTAGCCATTTGCAGAATAGATTGTAATAACTTAAAGTCTTTATAGCCCTTCAGATTTTCAGAAGAAGCAGGATTTTAGTCCTGTAAGAATTTCTATTTTATTTTTAGATTAAATCATAACTTTTGAAGTAGCATATTTGAAAAATATTTTTCAAAACATGCTCTGCTTGTAGCCAGTTCATCTCACATGTATCACAGGCAGTAGCATGTGATGAAATTTACTATTACTGGTTATTTCATCACTGATGTTTTTACTGTGGTATTTAAAAATTAGTCAAAATCAAGTCCTCCAATGGACAGGTAAACACAAAGTACGTGTAGTTTGATGCAAACTTAAAGTAATGTTCTTTTTATAGCTTTCACTGTAATTTTGGCTGAAGTATTTTTAACTTTGATTTTCTTACAAACCAAGAAAACCAACCTACATATTTAAGAGAAACACTAAGTATAGAGTAAAGAATAATAAAATACATTCATGGTTAGGCTCATACAATTAAGGTTGGATTAGCAGTTTTTAGGATGACCCTAGTGACTGACGGAATCAGTGCTACTACCTGTCTTTGCTTGAAAAATAAAATGCATTAGAATCATGAACATGTCACTCACAAATTCACAGGCTTATTTCAGTGGCCTATTAAAAATGCAGAATAAAAGTTTTTAGAGTGGAATGATAAAATGCACCTATTGTTCATCACAAATAATTAGAAGGTCTGTCCACAGATAATTGTAGACTTTGTACTTTGGCTGATGGGTAGTAAACCACAGGAAAGGGAGCAGGTGAGCATACAGTTTTGTAAAGACATATTTATGTACTCTTATTTGCAGGCAGAGGGCTCTTGTATTTGTATTTTGGATTTATCTCTCCAGCAATATTTACATATATTCATAAAGAGAACTGACTTGCTGCATACAAGACTGACCAGCTGAGTTGTCCTCTTATTGTAGATCTGCCCTATCCTCTGTAGAAATGCCATATTTTGCTTCATAAATCCATCGTGTCATTTTTGTCTAAAAGACGCAGAAGCCTTTCTAAATAAAAATAACAGAATCATTGTACAGAATTTCACCATAGAGACCAGAAATCTAGACTAATCTACAAAACGTGTTTGGGCCAAATTCTAAGGTGAGCAGATGAGTGTGCTTGGGAAAACCGAAGAATAACCCAGGGAAGTTATAGGGAAAAGCAGAGTGGTTTAATCCCAGCTGGCAACTGAGTATCAGGCAGTGACTCACCCACTCCCTGCCTCCACCCTCCAGTGGGGAGGAGAATCAGCAAAAAAAGTAAGGTTTATGGATTAAGGTTTAATAATTGAAACAAAATAAAATATAGTAATACTAACTATAATAATAATATTAGTAATGAAAAGGAGGGAGAGGACTGATTCTATGAATAAAACCCCAGAGAAACAAGTAATGCACAATACAGTTTCTCACCCTCTTCTCATGGATGCCCATCCCCTCTGAACATAGTGATCAGCCCCTTCCAGCCAGCTTCCCCCAGTTTATGTATTGGGTGAGACATTCTGTGGTATGGAATGTCCCTTTGGCCAGCTGGGGTCAGCTGTCCCAGCTGTGCTCCCTCACGGCTCCATGTGCACCTCCTCCCTGGCAGAGCATGGGACAGTGACAAGTCCTTGATTTGGGGTCGGCGCTGCTGAGCAACAACCACAACAGGAGCGTGCTATAAACATTATTCTCGTGTTGAATCCACAGCACAGCACTGTGCCAGTTACTAGGAACACTATTAACTTTATCCCAGCCATAACCAGGACAGGAGGGGATGCTGATGGAAAATTATTGTGGGAATTTAATCCTGTTTATTATGGATCTGAGATTGCTAAATTATAGTAGTTCTTAAAGTAGCCCTAGGTTATGAACTACCATAAACTAAAGTATGGTGGTATAGGAGTGACCTGGAAGGTCTGATTATCTTCCAGGTCTCCACAGGCTTGTTCCTAGCTGATTTTGGTTTTGGTCAGACAAATCTAAATTAAAAAATATCAGACTTTGAGATTCGTAGGCTAGTTTTCCTAAGTCTAAACATTTCTTCTTTAATTTACAGCTTGCAACGCTTCTGTTGCAATTTCACACAGAATCAGCGTGCTCAGAACTAGGGTGGTGTTTACTGAAGAGTTTGGGATTTTTTGATGCTTACTTTAAGACAGTTTTTTAGAACAACTTAACTTAAAACTATGTTTCCACCGTGTCTTAATTTAGGGAGAAGAGGTTCTCAAGATAGAATCTCAGGTAAAAAGGAGTTACTTTCATGAAATCAGTGTTATTAGTTTATCTTGAATGAAAATGTATGGAGAAATTTTCCTCTTATTTACATTTCTTTGATCATTATAAATATGAGGATGTAGTAGAGGGGTTGGCTAATAATAATTTGTAGGTGATGTCTATCAGAAGTTGTCCCATAGTAAACATTGTGGTCTTTTAATTCCAAAACTTACTTTTCAACATATTATTTCCTTATTCTTTAAAACTTATGCACGGTATTTGTGCTACATGAAACATAACGATTTTGAAATTTTAATCAAGTAAAAATTACCGTCAGATTGACAGGCTTTTAAATAACCTATATCTCCCACCTCACCTTAAATGATTTAAATGTAATTCTCTTGAAGAACGAAGTTATTAAAACAATAAAATAAAACATAAATGCCTGAAGAGAGGGGCTTATTCATGGGTATTTATTTCATTCATGTGGCTTTTCTTTTTTTTTTTTGCTTGAAGAAATACTGCATTTATTTTTTACTTAAATACTGCAGAAAAATATGCTGTTTGAAATTCAGGAGTGGATCAGTTAGAAGGGCTTTGACAGAAGACTGAGACTATGTGATATTTAGTGTTGCCATGGGAAACTGCTTTGCAAGAACATTTGCAGAGCAGATGGACCAAGATAAATAAAACAGATACAGATATTGAATAGAGATTGTTTAATGTTCTGTAAAAAAAACAGGAACTTGAATCTATATAACGCAGTTCTTTGTTTCGCCCCTTTTTTAATGGATATGCTGTTTTATATGAGTAATTCTGTAGGGAAAGTTTCCTATAAATTTTGTTTCCAAGAAATCAAAGAAAATGCCAGGTTTATCTGCCTTATCTTCTGTTTAATGCAAAATCCATAATGTCCTTATTTTATGCCATAATCTACTGCCTTTTTGGGCTAGTCTCTGAAGTTACATTTAAGTACACAAACACTATGAAATGAAAAATCTTTGTATTTCAGATGATATAATTTTGTTAGCTTCACATGCTCTTGACTACTGGCAGCTCTTCTATAACCTTATAAACTGGCTTTAATTTAAAAAATAGAAAAAGATAAGACTCTCACCCTGTTTAAGAGCTAGAATGTCTTTGTAATCACATTTGATTACACAGAAGTTTGTTTCCATAGCAACATGAACACAAAATATGCCCATGTGAATATCTACATACAACATGCCTTTGTATGAGTAGCTGTGTGCAGAAATACATTGTATTTCTGTTTAACATGTATTCTTTGTTCTGCCTGTCAACGAATAAAATAGGCACATGTTGTTTACTTTTTCTCTAAGGAAATAGGTCATTAGAAAATTTAAAATATAATTCGTAGTCATATCTTTTCAACAGCTCGGAATTGTAGAAAGGAAAAGCTTATGGAAAAATAAAAGCCTTTCTGCTCCCTTGAAGATGTATGATTTCAACTGCTGAAGGACTTTTTTTCCCTCTAAGTAATATGTTGATTATAAAATATTTCTTTGGGTTTTCTGCAGTCTAATTGTGTTCTGTTCTTCATGACTTACAAAACCTACTCCATGGATAGATGTCTCCACCTGAGTGGAACAGTTTTTTGGGAGATGCTCTCATAAACCCATTAATGCTCACATAAGTGTTGGTGTTTTCATTTAGTATAAAATGCCATGAAATTCCATTCCACTGAACACCATGCAGGTGACTCACATTTTTAGAGTGCATGTTATCTGTCTTTTTTTTGAGTGGTCAGAGCAATGTTTGCTTGCTTTTTAAGTATATCTTTCCATTATGAAAGGAAATACATTTGATGTATTTGTTACTAATCAATTTTAATATCAGATAAGAATACCTGCCTAAATTTTTTATTTATGTTCTGCTTTCTCATGGTAAACTAGGAGCATTAGCAGCAGGAATTATTGGGGAAAATTTTTATCTTTCACAATAACAGAATCCAGA
The DNA here is from genome assembly GCA_013400855.1 of Buphagus erythrorhynchus. Lineage (NCBI taxonomy): Eukaryota > Metazoa > Chordata > Aves > Passeriformes > Sturnidae > Buphagus > Buphagus erythrorhynchus. Next base: position 41,868 of record VZTT01037264.1, on the reverse strand, counting down.
ATTGTTAGGGTTGAAAGTGGCCTCTGTAGATCATCTGATCCAATCCCCTGGCAAGGCAGGGTCAGCTAGAGCAGGTTACACAGGAACACATCCAGCTGGGTTTTGAATATCTCCAGAGAGAGAGACACTTAATTGGATCAGAGTATCTGAATTTCTCCTGTTGCTTTTAATCTGTGGTTTTAAAATCTTGCCATTAATATTCAGGAGTCCAAAAGACATATTGGCATTCATTAGGGTCAGGGTTACTATATGTTTCTAGCTTTCAGCTTTAACCTTTTAAAGCCTTTTACACTAGCTAAAGCACAATAAAGTTGATTTTACATTTTTTCCCATGTGTTGTGGAGAAGAGATTTCATGAGTGATTAATTTTTTTCAATTTATTTTAAGGGACCAGTTAAATAAAACATTTTCCAGTATCGTAGAATTGTTGTGATTGGAAGGGACCTCTGGAGACTGGCTAGCCCTTTGGTCAGAGCAGGGTCACAGGGTAACCTAGCACACATTGTCCAGGACTATACCCAGTGGGGTTTTGAATATCTGCAAGGATGGAGATGTATCTTGGGCAACCTGTGCCACTGGTTGACTGCCCTCATAGAAAAAAGTAAAATCATTATGTTTAAATGGAATATCTTGCATTTAATTTGTGCCTGTTGCCTCTTGTCCTTTCAATTGAAACCATCGAGAAAAGTTCCACCGTCCTTATTCTGCCACTGACCAGGTATTTATAAGCATAGGACAGATCCCACTGAGCCTTCTCTTCTCAAGGTCCCCACCTCTCACAGCCTCTCCATACAAAAAGTGCTCCAGTCCTTTACTTAGCTCCGTAAACTTTAGCTGGCCTTGCTGCAGTAACTCAGTCTCTCTTGGGCCCACTGCAGCGTTCAGGGTGGCTCACCAGTGCTGAGCAGAGAGGGAGGATGACCTTCCTCAGTGTGCTGGTGATGCTCTTCCTCATGCAGCATGAGTTGCTGTGGGCCTTCTTTGCTGTGAGGGCACACTGCTGGCTCTTGGGCAGCTTGCTGTCCCTCGGGTCCTTTTCTGCCAACATGCATGGGATTATTCCTGCCAAGTGCAGCACTTCACTTCTTCCCTGTATTGAACATCATGAGGTTACTGTTGGCCCATTTCTCAGCCTGTCAAGCTTTTTCTGAATGGCAGGACAACCCTCTGATGTATCAGCTACTCTTAGTTTTGTAGTATCTGTGTATTCTGTCTCAACTTGCAAGTTATTGATGAGTTACTGAGCAGTATTGGCTTTTGTATTGTCACCTGGTGTATGCCTTTGATGACTGGCCTCTGGTGAACTTAGTGCTGCTGATCCACAACCTTTTTTGGCCAGCAGTTCAGTCAGTTTTCTGTTTGCCTTACTCTCCATTCATCTATTTTGTGTTTCATCAGTTTGTCAGGGAGAAGACAATGCAAGGCTGTGGCAGAAACATTATTAAAGTCAAGATAAGCAATGTTCAGTGTTCTGTCCTTGTCCACTGGGTCAGCATGCTCATTGTGAAAGGCTATCAGGTTGCTCAGGCACAATTTCCCCTCCATATATTCATGCTTACTGTGTCCAAATACATTCTTACCCCTCCTCTGTTTGGCAGTGGCTTTCAGTTTTATTTTCTACATTCCTTTCCTAGGAGTCGAGGTGAGGCTGGGACTGGATTTCTTGAAAGTAGAGGTGATATTTATTCTCTTCCAGTCCTCAGAGTTATTTCCCCTTACCTTGATCTCTCTTATCCTTTTTGATCTTTCAGTGATTGAGTGCTCTCACAATGACATCAGCCGACCCTCAATATGTGTGGTGCATCTCATTATGGCCCATGGATCTCTGTGTATCCAGTTTATTTAAATGCTTCCTAACCTGACCCTCCTCCACTGAGAGAAAATCTGCCTTGCTCCAGGCTTTCCTATGGTTTTCAGGGACCTGGAATAGCTGAGGGATGGTTTTGTCAGTGAAGAGTGAGATGAAGAGGGCATTCAGTGTATTGGCCTTCTTTGTATCTTTTGTGACAGGTCTCCCATCAGGAGATATTTTTTCATTCGTATCTTGTGACAGGGAGACCATTTTCCATAGCCTTCCTTATGCTGCACAGCACTAGTAGAAACATTTACTGTTCACATTATGTGAGCTATCTACCCATGTCTGTGATCCCAGTGAAATTGGAATTCTCCAGCTGCATGCAGACCTTTTAATTCATCCTGTTTGCTCTGCTGTGTGCATTAGAAAACAGGCTATTTGAAGAGGCATGCTGTTTTCCTAGAAAAGATAGTATACCTTTACCCTAATTCTGCCTGGTAGGCATTTCCCTATGTACATGTACACAGTTGGGGTGGACCCCCTACAGCCCTGGTTTTTTGCTTACAAATTTCCTCCTGTTGACATTGCCCCATACTCTTTGCTTGCCAACCTGGTCCTTTACTTCCTCTCTTGATTGCTGGTCAGGTTCTCCTACTCCTGTTATTCCTAGTTTGAGTTGTCATTACTGGATTGGCCAACCTGTTGGCAAAATGTTTTTCTCCACTTATGTGGACAGCATCTCTGCTAAACTATCCTCTTTCCTTGTAGAACATCCCGTGATAATTTAAAATCTAAAACCCCATAGCCCACACCAGCTGCACAACAAATTCTTATGGGATCTGTTACTTCCTTTTTCACTCTTCTGCCTTTCTGGAAGGATTGAGAAAACTGCCTGGGATCTTCATGCACTTGACCCCACCCCTCCTCATAATCAACAGCATAATCAGCACTCAATGCTTTCTTCATTGCCTCTGGCATTATCTTCGGTGCTCGTATGGAAGAGCAGCAGAGGGTCATAGTCTGCAGCAGCCTTTTGCAGTGTCCTGATCTGAGTCTCCAGCAGGCTGCAAACCTCCCCAAGCAGCAGCTGTGGGATTCACTCCCCTCCAGCAGGGAGCTTCCTGCTGCAAATCCCCACCAGATGTACCTGTGCAGCTCTGTTCTTTTGCTGGATTGAGACCCTTGCAGGACAGAGCTTGTATTTGCTATTCTTAGGAGATAACTATTTCAGTTAAGTGTTTTATGTATTTTACTCTTTGTTTTGTGAGCAAATATGTATAAAAAAATTACTGGAGAACTAATTATATGTTTTGGCTTTTTTTGGTTTTATTAAGCTTTGTTTATTTTTGAATGTTATCCTGCCAATGCCATATGGGTTAGCTGGCTGCGCAAAGGCTTTTTGTACTACTGTGATTGATGGAGGGAGAATCACGTGTGGTTTTCCTGTTCTCAGAAAGGTCAAGGAGTAATCTCAAATTAGTATGAAAGTCTACAGAAAGATTAATAAATATCAGTATCTGGTAGAGGATTTGATAAAATTTAAGATTACCTTTCAAGTCCAGAATTTTTACTTTAGGTTATGCCATTTGAAGGACACCAACCTAAAAAATTTTCCCAAACCTTGCTTCATCTGTTTTAAGGCAATGGAATAGGCACTATTTTAACATTACAACTGGTTTCATGTGTGTCTTGTTTCTGTTTCTTCTAGGAGATGAACCAAGGAAGTAATGTGAAAGGTCATGTGAAGCTCTGTCATAGCAGAAATTTTCTAAAAGGTTACTTTACCTGTAAGTTCTTGTTTTCCGTTCTTAAATATTAAGTTATATCATACTGTGGCATGAAAAAAAGACTTTATTTTGGCAATTTGCATTGCAGCTTAATTGTGAAGAAAATCTTTCCAAGTGCATTATGTGGTAACACGTGCTATTATTCACTTTCTATATTTTAGTAAAGCCCAAACAAACATTTTTCCTCTAAGTAAATAACTAAAGCTAAATTTTTCCTCAAACCTACTACGGTTTTTAATCCAAAGAGCAAGACTTTCATGCTGTTTCATTACAGATTATACATCCAGTGTGATGCATGCTAAACTGCAATTACTTGTTTTTCAGAAATTATTTTAGAAGTGAAGGGTAAAAATTATTCAAACTTGTATGAGAGTGTGAAACTACCACTAAAAGCTCTTTGTAAAGATTTCATGTGCTGGGGCCTGCTGTGAGAGAGTCATCTTTGGGATTCAGTGTTATTAAATTATATGATAGTGCCCTTTACAATTGTGTCTCTTGTGGCAAAGAATTTTCTTCAAGCTAAAATGAACTCATTTAATTTTGTATATATCTCACAATAAACTCCACTTACGAATTTAAACTGTGGCTTTCATCTTGAGTCTAATTGTCTACATCAAGATACTTAAATTGGAGATATGAACTTGCTCTCTTAGCAAAATTGCAAGAAAAATATTGAAAGATCCATTTTACACAAGGAGCAAAAACCATTAGACTTGATTTTGGCAGATTCATGTAGGTGGTGGAAGACCTTAGAACAGAATACAGAAGTTCTTAGTCCCTGTCATAAGACATCATTTGAAAATATGTAAATATGCCAAAAGAAGTATACCCTGAAGGAGATTGGGAGTTTGCAAGCTACAGTTTCAGCAGTATGTTAATTTTTTCTCTTTTGTGTGTGATTATCATCGTTCAGCTACACATCACCTAGATAGCAAGTTCTTGAAAATTATAAGGGGGAAAACACTATTGAAAAATGTTTCAAAACTGATAGTAGGTGTTTAATCCTTTAAAAGTAATAATTACAGAATTTTCTGTTATCTGGCACTCTGTTTTAAAGTAGCAGCAATGCCTTTGCATGGGCAGTGTAGGTAATTTAATTTGACATAAAATCTTCAGCCAAATAACTTGCAAACACTAGCACTTCACATTTCAAGGTCCTTATGAAGTTTCAGAAAATCTCCTGATATTTATTTGATTTTCTTCAAAATGTGCTTCTTTGTCTCAGTATTTCTTTATTACTCTGATGTAACTTGAGATAACCATGAATTAAGTACCAATATAAGCAAATCTGTTAGAAATTAAATTCTCAATTCTGCACTTTGAGTTGTGAAGTAGAAACTGAATGTTATTGTCTTTATTATATAAATATTTACACAGTACTGGTGCAACTTCAGCAATTGTCCTGTGTTGTCCTAAGTGTATTAAAATTACTCCAATGTTGGAGCATTTCTTTTGGTTTTGTCAAAGAATCCGGATGGGCTGTTTCAGGATAATTCAAGGAGACTTCTACAATTAGTCAAGGAGGAGAGAAGAAAAAGTGCTGCTCTGATAATACTGTCTTAATAACTGAATTAGTCAGATTTTCAGTATTATTTGATAAGTTTAATTACTTAGCACGAGTCAGGTGGATTTCCAGTATCATAAAACTAGCCTTAAAAGAACACAAATGATAAGAGGTAAGATTGAGTTAGAATGGGCTAATTTATTTCAATTTTGTCTTCTCTTTTAATTAATTGCTCTGTTATTTTCTTCATGTATCTGTGAGAAATTCTAGTATTTTATTTGTGTGCACATGTATATGTATGCTTGTGGGTGGGTGTTTATCCATTAGAGATATTTATATTCAGTGAAGATAAGACAACATTTGGGACAGAAGTACAGAAGTGACTTGGAAAAATCATAGGTGAGAACATAGAGAAAAGTCCCTGACAGGATGCAAATGCTGAGTGTTTTATTGCACACTGAGCAATAAAGTACATTTACAGCCTCCCAGACAACAAATGCATTATTTGGAATCCTGCAAACACACTGATTTTAATAGCATGACTACATTTGAGGACAAAATAGCAGAAAAATCTTTTTTTCCTGATATAAAATATTTGAAACATTGTCTATTACTATATAGTTATGGACAATTCTGAAGTCTGGATAAAGAGCTAGCAATATCCAATAATATTTCTTACTGTAGACTGCAATTGATTTTATAATTCCCATATTCAACCATTATATTGGTATAAACAGAAAAAAAGAACATGGGGAGGAAAAGGATGCTGTTGTTATTATTACTATTATTTTATGAGTACAGGTTGCTATGAGACAGAGAAATCTAACATTTTTAACCATTACATAGTTCCAACTTACTTGTCTTTTTGCTAGATATAATTCCATACTGCTAATTTTTATACTGATATGAAGCTTTTCTGTCACATGTTTAATGTACCTGCTAGTATTCTTAATTAATTTATCAGTATTGTAAAATTGGCTGTCATGATACACAGATAAGTAACAACATAACTCACTGAGGTTTGTAGAATGTGGTGGCAATTAATTATGATCAGTTTTGTAATTGTTGTATTTTTCTTCCCAAAGTAGTTTCCATGTATTATTTATATTAATATTAGCTGGTTAACAAATCATAGCATCATAAAATAGTTTGGGTTGGAAGGGACCATAATGATCATCTCATTCCAACTCCCCTGCCATGGACAAGGACAGCTTCCACTGGCTCAGGTTTCTCAGAGCCCCATCCAACCTGGCCTTGAACACCTCCAGGGATGGGGCATCCATCACTTCTCTGGGCAACCTGTTCCCATGCCTTCCTACCCTCTGAATTTCTTCCTAACATCCAATCTAAATCTCCCTTCTTTTAGTTTAAAACTCTTCCCACTTGTCTTATCATTATCCACTTGTGTAAAAAGTTACTCTCCCTCTCCTTTATAAGCTCCCTTTAAGTACTGAAAGGCCACAAGTAAGAAAAAAAAATCTTTTTCTACCTTCTCCCTCCCAACTGGATTGTTCTATATTCAGCTACTCACTATGAAAATAATGTTTCAGTCCCGTGTTTATAAAAGATCAAAATTTTACCCATCTTAGTATGTTCTGTGTAAAATAAGGAGTAGCACAAAGTCTACTGCTGTATGTTTATAGAAGAACCAGAAGTTCTAAATATGAACCAGAAGTTCTTAATATGATAGTCATTCACCTTGATAGAAATTTAAGAGCAGAAATGTTCTGTTTACACACTAAATTATTCCCATTTAGGAAAGGCATGTTTGCTGATGCATAGCAACAAGTGTTCCTCATTTTCGTTGAATAATTCCCTTTCTGGATCTTCAGGAACTTAGCTTTTTCTCCTATTCTTCTCACACCCTCTGGAAAAATAAAATATTTGGAATACCTTTTCTTGATTCACAGCTACAGGGCTGGGCCAATTATTTGGGGATCCTGGTGAGAGTCCAGTGCAAGTGTGGCAAAAAGGAAAACTAACCAAGTTAAAAAACCAAAAACACACTACCAAAATCAGTAGTAAGAATTGAAGTAATATCTATGGAAACTGGTGAACACTAACACAGACTTTTTTGTTGTAGAAAATTCCTATATCCTAAGAGCACAGTAATTTTCAAGGAGTGTCATGCACAGCTCTAATTAAGGTTTCTCTGATCACTGAGGATTGAATTTTCACTGCTCTCCCCATGCCTTCCTCTTGTCTTTCTGAACTGAACTAAGACTTGAACTTTAATATCAGGTGTTACCTGGCATATGTTTTCATGTCAGCTTCTGTCAATATATTCAGGGGAATACAAGTTTTAATTGTAGCATTTCTGCATACTGTAAGCATCTTCCTGATCATAAGTTTGTACAAACCTAAATTGCAGAGTAAGGAGAATAGAATTATTGCAAAGGTCTTTCATGTTTTGCTTCATTACTTATTATGTAGATTTTTTAATAAGGGGTATACTGAGGAATATAAATAGATGCATCTGAACTGATGACAGCAAGAAATAGAACAGCTGTTCCTGTTGTTGCTTGTTAATTTGCTGTGCTGAGGTGTAATTTCATGCTTTATTAAAATCAGACATATTAACTATGAGTTGCTGAAGGTGAAATAAGGGGACAGGCTCAGTGAAATTTCTTTGTTTTAAAAAATATGTGGTACCTAATATTCACTGAAAGTAGTGGTCAGGGAAACGTGTCCTGTAAGTTAAATATGTTGACACAGTAAAGAGCATCAATGAAACTAAACCAAAATATTTTATTCTTTACAGTCAGTATGCAGTTAATATTTTCTCTGGCATAAACTTCCTAAATTTCAGGTAGTGTCACAATGCATATGTAGACATCAAGATGGTGCTAGTCAACAGGTGCACAGCATTGATAGTCCACCAGGCATGACTTCATTTGCTGCTGAACATAAGGAAAGCTGGAGAATTCTGTGAGATGCCTTAAAAATTAAGAGTTTGATAGCTCCTCATGACCTAAGCAGTGCTAAAGTTGAAAAAGAGTTGATGGGGGAAAAAAAAAGACACAAAAAAAAGAAAAAAAAAATATTGCAAAGAATTCTCAGGAGCTGAAGGTAAGATACTCTGTTTCAATGAAAAAAAATTGAGATCCAGTGGGAGAGAAGAAAGGGAATGATACAAGCTCTGAACAATAGTTGTTACTTTTGCTTGGTCTAAAGTTTTTCAAATTCAGCAGAATTAACTTCTTAGTTTATTTTCAGTGTTGTGAAAATATACATTAATTCTATATATTTTAATCACTAATAAGTCTCTGGTTAATTATGTGTAGGTTTAGAGAATGTATGGGTAAAATTCTAAATGTTTTGATTCCCTCATTTAGCACAATGTGGGTACAGTATATGCTTCCAAATAGTCCAACAAGTTTTGGCTTCACAGCCTCTCTCAAGACTGAATTTGCATCTGTTCCTCTTGACTATCTTGACCATGCTACAGAAGTAGCTTGGGAGGGAAGGAATGAGCATTGGTGTGTCAGCTGCTTGATACTCATGGGATATTAGTCTACAGTTAGTCCCTTGACAGGAAAAGTTATGTGGGTTTAAGAGCCAGTGAATTTTTTTTTTTTTTTTGCTGAGTCTGTTTGCAAATAATTGTCCTGCAAATAAGAGTAATGCACTTTAAAGCAAGAGTCATAATGATATTAGAAAAAGTACAAAGAAAATTCTTTATGGTCTAATTAAAACCATTTAAGAGATACACCAATTTCGGGTGAGGTATGGTATTATATTTTATGTCTACTGCTCATATTATCTGGCTTCAAGCAGAAAACTTTGTTTCAGCTTCCCAGCAGACAAAAGGTTCAACTCCAGTACCAATAATTTACAATGTGGAAGGATTGTGTTGTCGTAGAGGTGCAAGGAGGGCATCAGGATCTCCAGAGTGCCCACACATGCACACTTCTCTCTAGGGAGCTTCTTTGGACCCACTGAGAGCAGCACACTTCTGAGAAACCTCATATTGGTAAAGAAGCAACTTCCATTTTTTTCTTCATGTTGCCTAAAAGTTAATGTGTCACTGAGCGCTGTGTCTCCCTCCTCTGAAGGCAGGTTTTAGGTGATTGTCTCAGGAAATGTCATTCTGCAGGATTACTTTTGCTGTAGACTACTGATAGAGTCTGAAGGACTGCCAGGGTTGTGGCCTTCTTGTGCCTTCCACAGAGCTAAAGAGGATAATTGTTGATTCATGTAATGAACCAAAGACAACAGTGTTTTTGTGGGCAGATTCATGCGAGAATGGTCTAAAGATTCACCATCTCCTGGAAAAAAATGTGTAAGCTCTTGCCTCTAAACTTGAATGGGAGAGGCAAATTCATACTTCTGTAATTACTTTGATTGCAGTTTCTTGTTGTAGTCTATTTCAGGTAAACCTACACTGCATGAATCATAAGAAATTGCTAGCTAGAAAACAGTTGGAATGTCAAGAGGTGCTTTTGCTCCTGAATTAACTAGTTTAGCATTAATGTCAGGTCTGTGTAGCTGTAAGATTGGGGTTGTTTTTATATTCTTTTTTAAAATCATGTGTGCATTGTGAGAGCATTGCCTTTCAGCTGTGCAGTAATCTCTGATAGCTTGTTTGTATTTTTAGATTTTGTGTGAACTTCTGTACTCCTCACTCTTCAAGATACTCTCTTTGTACAGTTTAGGTTTGTGGCTGTGACTATTAGCAAAGGTTTATTTAACAGAAAACAACCTAAAGAGTGACATTGGAAATTACTGTCAGACAGACAGGAAGGCAGTAGGAATACTGATGCGTTTCTCCTTTTGTGATTAATCAGTGTAAGAAGACTGTATTCCAGAAGTAAGTAAACAAGCAAAACTTGTCTGCTTGTGCTGCTATCTGCAGCTTTCCGTTGGCCAGGAGCTGGGAAGTATCATCAGCTTGTGGTTTTTTTGGTTGAATAGCCCAGCAGTGTGCATAGTTTACATCATACAGAGCTGGGTAGAAGACCTTGAGAAAATAAGGTTTTGTGCACTATTGCCACCTCCCATTACTAGCATTGCATAGGTTTTTTTGCTGCAATCCTTGGCCTTTCCAGGTTCAATTGTCTTGTTATTAGTGGTAAAATTGGAAAAATAGTCCTGATAGGTGGTATTTTTTGCATTTAAATAGCTAAATACATAGTTGTAACTGTAGTTACAGCTAGAATTTCTTAGCAGGTACGCCCTGCAACATGCCTTGGTCATCTTGTTCTGTGGCTGGAGACATTCTGTGGCTGGAGATACGGCTGGACCAGAGGTGTGTGTGATTCATCCTGTGAGTGAGGGTTTCCTGCTGAGGCATCTGGCACTTGCATAGGTCAGAGAGAAATGATGGATATTAATGTTGTATTCGTTTGGAAGTACCGTTCCTGAAATGTTTTGTCAAAGTCATTTAAGAATTCCTGCTAAAGTGAAAAGTTCCTTTGATAAACTTGTTTGTGTAAAGTGTTCAGAAAGTTAATTCCTGAGGCTGTTAACCCTGACAGCTCTAATTTTCTCAGTTAATTTCAGGGCATGAAATTTGTCCAGACATCTGGCTTTGTAGAGGAGAGTTGTTGCTTTGGAGGGTAGACTGTGCACACTGTATGTGGCTAAGGGTTAGATTGTATATATACACTATTTCCCCAGTGTATATCCATCAAAGAAACAGGATTGCAACACCTTCCATTTTGAAATAAACTTGGCATTCATATTGAAGTGACCTGTTGAAGAGGTGGGAGTAGCGTGCATGTTAAAGAAGCAGATTAATTATCTATAATGACTCAGTTTGCCTCAATGGACAGTGGGCAGGAAAATCCTGGAGTGACCCTTACAGCCTTGTTTTCGTAGGTGCTCCCATCAGGAGTGTCTCCTGTTTTCCCCAGGGCAGTAACGGGCTGGCTTCCATGTACTCAGCCATGAGCAGCCCCGAGAGGGAGAGCAGCCGAGCCCTCTCCTGTGGCGGGGAAGGAGCACAGCTGGCACAGCTGGCACATGGAAGGCTGGAGCTGGGCAGGGGCTGTGGAAGGCTCTGCCCTCACCTGTACTGACTTGGCAGTGGCAGCGATTGTGTGTCAGGCTGGAGCTGCCTTTGTGTGAGGTGATAAAATGAAGACGTTTCCTGAGAGCTGACAAAATGTAACTGCATTGCTCACAAAGTGAGATGGAAAGCTGATGTTCAGTTCTTGAGAAAGCAAAATGACAGCAATTCTTTTCTGACCATAGACTGAGATTTTTTTTTTTATTTTGGGAGAGATTGTGTGTCTTTTATTTTAAATTACGTTGGGGTTTTTTTCCTCTCTATGTAAATCGCACAGTATTTTAATGTAGCTAAATATATGAAATAGAGAAGACCTATGCATAAGCAGAATTATAAGACAAAAAGATATAAAAGGAAGCTATTTTTTTTCCTGGAAGATTTCTCTGAATTGCAATGTTTTTAATAGTCCACATAAATAAATTTTCAAAGATGTCACCATGAATAAGAATTTTGTTATATTTGAGAAATGCATTTAAGTACAGCTATGCTGCTGCTACTACTACTACTATTGTTATTATTAAGTGGAATGATGGCATGTTGAACGCTTTGAAGCAGGCATATGTGAACTCATCTGGAGAGATGTATTCTTAACCAGTAGCAATTAAAAATTATCTTATTAGCTCTTATAAGTCTCATCTGAGACCTAAATTTGGATTTTGCTAATATATATTATAAACAATTCTATCAACAAAGCGTCTAAACATCTTCTGATTCTTAATGTAATTATGACTTTAACTACAAACTGTAATTGAATTATTTAGCCTGATTTTATGCTATGAGAATACCAGCCTTTTACAATTTGTGAAATTTATTCCATACAATTTCATTTAATAGGCTCTTGCTTCCTGTTTCTGACCTACTTCTTCTGTGCATTTTTTATTATTTTATTCACTTTCGTTCTTCATCATTCATCTCCTCCAGCTGGATGATCTGTCATTTTCATCAGTGTTTCTGCAGGTGTAAGTTTTGTGGATTTCATACTGTTTAAGTGAACCTGATGGGGTGGGAGTGTCACAGTGAATGTTTATGACCTTGCACCAATTGTTTCTGTGAAACTGGTGAAAAATTCCACAAAAGAAATGGAGAGCAAGTACAGTAACAGTTTTGGGTTTGTTTGGGTTTTGTTCCTTACTTTTTTATGTTGGTTATCCAAAGTTTTAATTTGATCTTGTTAGGCTGCACCTATATAAGCATATATATCTGTTTACTTGATGTCGGAATAAGTAATAGCAATAGTCTCCTTTGTTTGTTGCAAGAAAAGTACCCTAATATCCATGCTTAGTTGTCTTCAGAATTGTGATCCCTGAATGGAAGAAAATATGGTATTTACAGAAGTTGAGCACTGTTATTATTGCAAGGAGTGTGAGGTAGGAAGGGTTGCAATGATTCTTTGAAATCAGAGAATTTTTATCCTTTTTGTTGTTTTTAAGAAATGTAATTTTATGTTAATATAGCCTAAAAGTTCTAATTTTATTAAGACTGGGTTTCTAATTTTCTAGACATGCCACAGATATAAAGAAATATTTTTTTCCTGTAGGAGTGCTTAACATCTAAATATACAAAGAACACGTGGGTTGAAAATAGTTTTACAGTAGTAGCTTTTTTCTTTAAATATAGCTTAGTTGTTCCATCCTTTATCCCCTATTTTCTGATTGAAAGAAAGTTGCTTGTTAAGAAGCTTACAAAGAAGGAAAGCTGTAATGAAGTGTTTGTTTAAAAAAAAAAAAAAAAAAGAGTATTGGTGAAATGAAGAAATTGCACCCATAGGTGAGCAGACAGCAGATATTCCTACATGCGTCATGTCCTAGTCATCCCCTGCGTTGAGTAAACTGGGCTGTGCAATGCAGAGAAGGGCAGCTCTCAGCTTTTTGTTACTCATGTACTACCAGGGACTTGTGCTCAGGCAACAGTGGGAAATTTCAACGCTTTTCTAAAGCAAACAGTTCCAAAAATTGCAACTGTAGGGTACTTGATCTAAAAACAGATTTGTACCTGCTATTAATTGGATCCAGGGTGGGCTGCACAGTGTGCAGCAGTAAGGGAAAATTTTGCCTTTGCGTCACAAGCACAATGAAATTCTTGACCCAGTGCCACTAATAGCTGTGGCTTAGTCAACACAATCTTGTAGTTTTTTTAAGCTAGTGGGACTGCAACAGCTCAGGGCTGTGGTAAGTATTTCATTCTTAGCTGAGTAATAGGAGAGACCAAAGCTGCTTCATTCATTGCTTTGTGTCTTAAAGACACCAGATTTTTAGTCTTTCTGGTAAATGCATGTTACAGTATTGTTATTATAGGTCTTATTCTGTTTTGCGTCACTTCAGTTTTCCTTACTGCCAGTGAGGGAAAATCATCTAGCAAGGGGTAATTTTTAACTGCATTTTCTATCTGAAATGAGAATTTCAGTGAGATAAGAAAGCTCTGCGATTTTGATTAAGTTGGTTTAAGTTTACAGCTTATGGTGGAAAAGTCCAGTGGGATGAGATTTAGGTGATAAAATACCTTGTCAGGCAGCTGAAGAATATTGCAGGGAGGGAGCAAGAACCAAGTAGGAGGAAATTTTACAATCTAGTTATGAGCTAGAATATTATTATAAGGTAAATGATTCTTAAAATACTAGTATCTACAAAGCGTTTATCAATGGATGATGCTAGAAAAAAAGTGGTAATTGAACAAGGTGTACCTCAATAGTTTTTGTGAATATTTTAAGGTGCAGACTTCGTTCAAGGTGGTTTGAAACTCATCCTTCTGAGAAACATGGAAATGTTATCTTTGCAAACTTTCCTAAGGGAATTTTAGAAATCTCCCCCCAAAAATGTATGGCTGAAATGGAGATTTTGCTAACTTCAGAAAATACTCAGTTTCTGCTTCAAAAATATTTTCTGTTTCTAGATTTCTCTTATTTTGACCTGAACTATTTCATTAATGTCATGAAGCACATTTGATATCTAGTGTGCCTTTTTTTGGGTAAGACTCATATTTCACTAAATTATCTTTGAAGAAAACGAAGGCCAAATCAAGAAAATTTTTTGAAGATACTCAGTGTAGATTAAATTCATCACTAGAGTGAAAAGGATAGTTTTTTAATAGGATCATAGTGGATTTTCTAAGGAATTTGTTGCCAAATCATGTTTGAAATTTAGCAACACAAGGCTTTCAACTTATATAGACTCTTCAGAAAATCCAAAGCCTAATCCCAGTTTAAATAACTAAATAAGTAGCACCCAGAGTAGAGGATCTTTAGGTTCAGAACTTAGAAATATTCTTATGAAAAATCTGATTTTATTGTTTTTGAGATATTTTTGTTCTTTTTTCTTACTTTTCAAATAGCATTTTCTCTAATGTGCCTATTAAACTGACATGATATAGCTGAGTAGTCATATTGTCCAAAGCCTTTATTGATTTTCCCAAGTGCTTTATATTTTTCCATTTCTTTCAGCCGTTTTATACTGGTTTTTTCCTTCTTATTTATAAATATTTACTTCAAAGTATGTATTGGATTTCCCTATGCAGTTTCAAATAGCTTTCCAGTGGTATATTCACGAGTTTTAAAATGTCACAGATGCATGTGCCTAGTTTCTAAACCCAGTATTTTTGTGCATTGAAGAAACAGATTTTCCATATCTATTAAATGAAATTTATGTGTATTGTTTGATATTTGCATATAGTTTCTGCTTTGAGACAGATGCTGCCCTTGTGTTTTTGCTACACACTATGTAGCTTAACTGGAATGAAGATTTATTCCTTGCTTGCAGTGTTAGTTACTAGAAGATGCCTGTAAGATTATGCTGTAAATGGTCTTGAAATGTGTGGCTTTTTGTAGTTTCCCAGTGATAGGAAGTTTCTCAAGGGCGACAAAACCCCCAAATCGGTTAGAATTCAAATAGAAATAGTGATTTCCTATTTTGTCATTTCCAGTTTGCGTATTCACCCACTGGCAGCATCATTTTAAGGGAGGACCTTTGTTGGGTAAAAGCATGTGATGCTTCCGCCAAGACTGTGATTTTGCTTGTGTGTTTAATGGTAGCTTTTAAATCCCAGAAGCAGATAGATGGGAGTGGTTTCACATCTTGGAGGTGTTCCAGTGTAATCCTAACTTTAAGATCTGAGATGTCTGTGCTGCTCAGAGAATGGGAAATGAAGACTCTTCCTTTCATAAAACTATGTGGAGGCCAGTGGGCGTGCCTGCCACAGCTCCACCTGTTTTAAAAAAAAAAAGGGATGTCCCTTGAATGGGATGTCCCTTGAATGGGCTGTGATTAGCTTTTCTCAGCCCTCCTGGAAGGATGCTCCTTAGGTTGGCGCATCTTCCCTTATCATGGTGAGCTATCCCCAAAGGCTCCAGTGATCCCACCGTGCCTTAGTACCCATGGTAATCCTTTGTAACCCATTGGTCTTTCCCCCTTGGTACCACCCTTGCTTTCCCCCATAAAAACATCAGTTTTTCGCCCAGTTCTCTAGGGAGCTCTCATCTCTGGCCCCATTGACAGAGCTGCTGGATAATAAGGGAATCTCTGTGGGATTGCCATACAATGCTTGTCTCTCTGTCCCTGGGTCAGCCTGGGATAGCCTCGCAAGCAGAGCTGGAATTGCTGAGCTGAAATCACTGATCAGAGCTGATCACTTATTGCCACAGGCCACAGCTTGCTGAGGTTTATCTGGTGGCTAGGAGACCTGCCAGAAAACCCCTTTAGAAGGCAGTCCCTTGTGGGACCCTCTCTCTGGAAGGTTGGCAGCTTCCCGGGTTGGAGCATCGGATCTCCACAGACCACCCTAGCAGCCCACAAAACTGAGCTTTATAAAATTGGGTTTTCCTTTGCAGAATATAAATGGTGTGTGAACTGTTGCTAGTGTTTGGAAGTCACTCCTAGAGAGTCTTAAACTGTTGCATTATAAAAACGTGTGTGACAATTGATAATGTAATGATAATCAGTAAGATGCTCAACAGTACAAAGTAAACTTTTAATCAGTATGTGATGTGAGGAAACTAGATATATTTATAGTACAAGGGGGGGGGAACTAAATCTTATTTCAATCCTGAAAATGAATTTATTAGCTGTTTTTAATCAGGAGATTGACAAATCTGACCCTTTGTTAATTTAGGCTCTTAATAACCTCTTCTGACTCTTTAAAAAGGTGCAGTTTTCCAGTGAGAAAAACAAGAAAAAGCTTACTTGTGTCTGAAAATATTCCTGGAAAATATGACTGCAGAAAGTGTACTGGAGAGCAATTGTAACTTTCTTCCTGATTGTTTTTGATTGCTATGAACAAATGATGAAAAATCACGCTCACCAAAGGTGAAATAGCTGTGTGGAGGAGGTGGGCACTCTGAAGTGCTTAGTGGAGCTTGAAAGAACTGTAACTGGTATCGGATCTTCTTAGGCTGGATTTTCTTCCAGTGCTTAAGTGGGAGTGTGATTACAGAACAAGTGCTTTTCATAGTATCCTCACATTGCACAGGAGTTAACTCCAAAAAGTACTACTTTTATGTGGTATTTGTGTATTTCAGTTTTTTATTGGAGCCTGAAAGAAGAGATAAATGAAATAGCACATTACATTTAATCTGATCTTCCAAAGCAAAGCATGCAGGCAGAGATAAGATGAAACTATGATCAAATTAATCTTGCAGTGTTTAGAAAGCTGATAATGAGGGTAACACAAAGAAATGTATAATTAAATCTGTGGAAGAGGTGTGTTAATTTGGAAGGAATATTTAAGACCCATAATCTTCAGAAATACCTAGAGGGAGAGTTGCAGTGATAAGCCTGGGAGTTTATGTTGGAGGGTGCTTTTCCTTTAGGAAATAATTTTGTTGTCTTTTTTCTCCTGCATTCCTACCTGCTGAATTACCATTGTTAGATGCTAAGATCCATAGAAAAGTAACAGACAAAATAACCTCCTGCCAGACTCTTGATTCATTGGTCAATAAGCAACACACAAAAATCTGATTAATTTTTATTTTGATATTGCTTTTCAAAAGCTGTCCACAAGTTTGAAAGTAACCATTGGATCCTTCAGAACAGGAACTTGAGGGATTTGTTTTCTGAATTTGGCGTCTGCTACAATTTGAAATGAGAAGGCTGTATTGTGATAATAAACTCAAAGTTAGTATGGCAATGTCCATCTAAGTGTAATAACTAGTTACAGAATTAGGTAAGTATCATAATACCAAATTGCATTTGATTAGAAGTTAATATTTTTGTACCAGTTATGTGACTCTGCTTTTGGTATATTTTCACAATTTTAAGATTAAATTACAAAGTTAATACCTTTTTTTTGTCTTGTTTTGTTTTTGTCTTGTAGTTTAATAACACTTTGAAATTCTTGTTATCAGAAGATAAAGAGGGATGAAGAAAAGTCTTGTGCTTGTTTATAAGAATGCTGTATCACAGATTTATAAACTTAATTATCTTTATTTAATCAGAAATACATTCCGTGTTTGTTAAAGAAATAACTTTTTTCTGATTTCATTAGCTTCTCAGGCATGTAGAGTTTCAGCCAGGCAATGTGCTTTGTTTTGAACTCAGTCAGTGACCTCTGTAAAAATGTTTAATTAACTTTTGCTACTGTCAGTATAGTTCTATTGTACTCAGCAGGCTGGATGAGCTCCCTCTGGTGGCTCATTTTCATTGAGGTTCTGTTCTTCATATCTGTTTGCTCAGGCAAACAAGGCTGCTGACCCCAGGTATCAGTCAGGCATCAGTTCCTTCTGGGCTTACACTGTAATTGAAAAACATAAATAATTTCCTTACAGAATGAAACAAAAGCATTTAAATTCACAGGAGGTTCAATTTGTTAGTAAAATAAATAAAGAGCTACTGGGTAACAAAGTAAGCAAATACAACCAAATTACTTCCTTCGAAGTCAAAATCACACAATAGGTGGATGGCCATGATTTAGCAGTGTCACCCACTTGCAATAGTGCTTATTCTTAAACTTAGGAAATATTTGGATATTAAACCAAATTATTTGGACCTTGACCATGAAATTGTGAAGTTTAGTATCAGCAAGGAGGAAGTAGGGTAACTAGTAAGATTACAAACATGGGCTTCAGGAGCGCAAATTTTGGCCTCTTAAGGAATATTCTTGGAAGAGCCCCATGGGAACAGGCCCTGCAGGGAAGTGGAGTCCAACAGAGTTGGTTGATATTCAAGGATCGCTTCCTCTAGGCTCAAGAATGATGCATCCCAGTGAGCAAGAAATTGGGCATAGGCAGCAAGAGATCTGTGTGGATGAATAACTCCTGTCATTGCTCAAGCCTAAGCAGGGAACACACAAGCACTGGAAGCAGGGTCAGGCTGCTTGAATGAATATAGGGAAGTTGTCGAAGTTAAAATGAGCCAAGGAAGGTCAAGGCCCATCTGGAATTAAATCTGGCCAATGATGTCAGGGAAAGCAAAAAAGGCTTCTTCAAATACNTGGTAACAGAGGACACAGAGAAGGCTGAGTTACAGAATGCCACCTTTCCATGGGTCTTCACTGGCAAGACCAGCCCTCAGCAATCTCCAACTCAGGAGACCAGGATAAAGGAATGTTGTAAGAAAGATTTTCCCTTAGTCAAGGAGGATTGGGTTAGAGAACACCTAGTGGTGAAGACTTGACATCCACAAGTCCATGGACCCTGATGATACGCATCCGTGAGTTGTGAGAGAACTGGACAGCACAGCTGTACTGCTCTTGGTCATCTTTGAAAGGTCTTGGAGATGAGGAGAGGACTAGAAGAAAACAAATGTCACCCCAAGAGGGCAAGAAGGAGGATCCAAGGAGCTAGGCCAGTCAAAGATGATGAAGGGGCTGGAGCATCTCTCTTATGAGGAAAAGCTGAGAGAGCTGGGCCTGTTCAGCCTCAAAGAGAGACAGCTGAGAGGGCGTCAATGTCTGTCAGTGTCTGAAGGGAGGTGCCAAGAGGATGGAGCCAGGCTCTGCTCAGTGGTGCTGAGCAACAGGACAAGAGGCAGAGGGCAGAAGCTGATGCACAGAATGTTTCATGTGAACACGACAAAGAGCTTCTTTACTGTATGAGTGACTAGAACAGGTTTCCCAGAGAAGGTGTAGAGTCTCCCTCACTGAAGATACTCAAGAACTGTCTGGACACATGTTGATGACCCAGGGAGCAGGTCAGGGTCATTGAGCAGGGAGATTGGACCAGATGACCTACTGTGGTCCCTTCCAACCTGACCCATTCTGTGATACTGTAAAGAAAATTATTCAAGAATGTGAAATCTGTGGTTTTAATGTGGGTTAATCCTGTAGATGAACTACACTATGTACTAAAATGAATTTTTGTATCAGAATTCATTTAAGCTATTTCATAGCATTGAAGAGAAGCATTATCTCACTTTTTGTAGTCTTCTTAAAATTAAGAAGCCAGAAGAATTTCTGGGTCAAAACCACCAGCAAATTTAAAATGAATTTTCCACCTCTGTAATGTTAGTTTCTACAGATAATTGCTAATTCCATGCTGTTGTAATTTAATGGCATCTTTATCATACTGACATTGAGCCCTCCTCTCTCTGAAGCAGTCAGAGAAGTTTGGAAGCCAAACAATGTGCAAATTGGACATAAGGTTAAAAATTTGTTCAATATAGAAGATTTTTTAAATAAGTTATTGTCAGTTAAGTAGGTTACAGAATAAAATATTCAAAAATTAGAGAAATTATAGTTTTTGGAATACGAGTATTTAGACAAAGATTTTGCTTGGAGAAGGAGAAAAGGGGTCACAGCAAATGAGATTAGGAGGGAAATAACAGTGTTTATAAGGTGATCAGATAGCCATGTGAAATAAAGGGAAA
>VZTT01037264.1:4757-20974 GCA_013400855.1 Buphagus erythrorhynchus | reverse complement strand
ATAAATATATATTGTTATGAAATTATACTGTCTTTACATTGCTGAAGGTCAGCAACATTTGTAAGCAGTGGGGTGCTTGAGAGTTCATTGTTAAGGTAGATGTTCCTCACACCTGAACTACAGACGTAATAGGACCTCTTAGTACTTGTGGGCATACACATAAGTTGGGTATTGCAAATTAGAATAAACATAGTAGGAGTCCTGTCTGTGTAGCGAGTAGCTAAGTTTCACTGTAGTATTAATAATTTCTTCAGTGGACACTTTAACAGCATAATTTCAGTTCATTTTTAGTGTAAATTGGTTAAATACATAGTCTGCCCATTCTGCCTAAAAGTTGGTAATTTACTTTTTCTGATAGTTTTTATAAGTTTTAGTTACATTTAAACAAAAATTCTAAATTCTAAATGAGCTGTTCAAGTTACTGGCAGTTTTTAGAACTTTACAAATCTTTCCTTGTTCCCTATTTCGTGGGGACACTGTAGTGTGATGAGGGAATAGTATTCGTGGTTTAATTGAAATAGTAAACTTTGTGCAAACATTACACTGGAGGCATCCATGAAGGTCTTTGTGTTTAGCAGTGAAAATCAGTTGGGTTTAATTCTCTTTGCTGGGAGATAACAAAGATAATTGGGTTTAATAGCTGGGGGCGACATTTTATCTGATTTATCACCATTCTGTCATTGCATATCTCATTTTCATCAATCTAAGTTTTGACTAGGTAAACTTTTACTTGAGGTACCAGTCATATTTTAGTTCAGTCTCAGCTATTACTTTTTGATTTTTAACTTGCTTTTTGACTTGTACCATTCCGTGACCTTGGATTTTCAGATGTTCTGAAAATGTTCTAAGATGTTCTACTTAGGTAATATATCTGCACAGAATATACAAGTGGCAGATAGATTCCTCTGTGTTTGCACTGACTTCTGTTAGTCTCTCCGTGGAAGGGAAGATTACCTGTGCTTAGTAATGCTGTTGATGAAATGATGTGTAATAACATACATTATCCTGTGAATGGCAACATAGAAAAATATCCAAATGCATTAGTTCAAAATTTTCAGTTGATTACCTCCTTAATACCTTTAATACACCTCTATTGCTCTGATGCACCATATTACATTACGTGGTGCTTCTCAGCAGTTCAGTCAATTGCAAAGCTGAAGGAGGCAAGGAAAAAAGCCGCCAAAACCTCCCTGAGGATCTAGTAACATGATGGCTGCATTCAAGTGTTTGCCAACTTCATGTGGCATTTAAAAAGCAATTTCTAATATGATATCTTACAGCCATTAATTCTGATTTGTGAAGAATGCAAATTCTATTCAAGTTTTTAAAATAACTTTCAAATTTTGCTTCTGCTAAGCACTTAGTTGAACATGAGTTCTGCTGCAAACTTGCATTCCTGATGCTCCTCCATTTGAAGCCGGCCCACAGTGCTCAACAGTTCTTAGGATACTCATTCAGATAGCAGAGAACAACAGGTTTTCCCATTCCCATCTGGTATCTGCTGCTTTGGAGTATTTGTATTTGGCTAAAGATGTCTTTCATATTTGCCCTAATTCCATGACTAACTCAGTGCTCCTGTAGGCTTAAGGGTTGGGAGAAAATCTAAAGGAATTTTTCATTTATCTGAAAACTTAATTTGGTTCTAATGTCAGCTTCAAGATGCTATGGAAGCCTAAGGGATTGGCTTACAACAGTCCTGTTTGGTCTGCATTAGACTACTGCTAGTTACACTTTTAATTTAGGTGTTAGGAGCTTCTGCTAGATAAACTGACTGTGCTCATCCCAGTTGATGATTACCTAGCACTAGTATTTGTCTGCTTCCACAGCTGCTGTAGAGTTCAGACTTTTGTCTACCTAAGTTGTGAATACAAGAGAAGCAATGCCTGGCAGACAGTAAAGGGAGCATAGCATGTACAGTGTTTATAACTCTTCTGTTTAATTTCTGAGGAAAGTGAAAGTAATTCTTAAATCTCAGGACTATAGACTATATGTCTATACCTTTTTGTATATGGTGTATTCGTAGCCAATATGTCTTTTTGACAAATAATGTGGAGTCCAAACAACCAACTTGTAAGCGTTTTATGTCCACAATTTTTTTTTTTTTAAAACTTCAATATAGCTTTTGGCTGAAAGGTCATATAAAAGCTGCAGTACATCTTATCTGAAGATGATTTTATGTGAGTAAAAAAGAGCTAGAATTACCTGTTTCTGATAGTGTTATTTATGCAGGTAAACCTATATTTTTTTGAATTCAAGAGTCTTGTACACATTTTTCTGTAAGTGATGGCAGAGCTATTATATATAAGCTGCCAGTGAACTGCCGGTACACTAGTACATTGGTTCCTTGCAATTATGTTACAAAAGAATTGTATTGCTGTCTTTCATTCTCTTATTGGCACTTGCATCATCATGATTGAACTATTAACCACAGCTGATCAGATTGTCTTCATAGTTCAAAGCAGTAGTCTTGTGTAAATGGGTATGCTGAGAAGATGATGTGCTCCTTATTAAATTACAAACATAGTGTGTGTGTATGTAGGGTTATAATTCTGATCGCTTTTTACTGATTCTTATGGAATTGCATCTAGGGATGTTTTGTGCAGGGAATGTATGTGTCCTGAGCGTGAGAGAGGACACTGTTCCCTTGGAGCCATGTGTGGAGGGAATAGATGAAAAGATTTCATGTGTTGCAGTCAAGAGCAGAAACATAGAGTAGTCCACAGCTAGGGAGCAGACCTACATTGTGAGACACCGGGAAATGATTCTTCTTGTCTTAGTTTCCTTCACTGTCACCAAGATCTGACTGGTAGTCTTCATAATGTATGTACCAAAGGGAATGTGTTAGGTGACTGAAAATAAAGTTGGATTCCTTGGCTTATCCAAGTCAGGATTTGTAGGGTTTCAAGCAATAGGCAAGAGGAGGGAGGGGTAGTACTGATCTCTTCTGTAGTTACTTGCTTCAAGAACTGTGAATAATATTAATGTAAATCAATTACTAATGCACACCCAACACATACTCCTTTTCTCTGCCAATGTCGTTTTCACCTGCTCCAGGTGACAAGGTCTCTTTTGTTATTGTTGTCCTCCTGAGATTGAAACCCTATTGTGCTGCTTTGCACAGCAGCTTCATACTTCACCGAGCAGCTGTCACACTGTCCTTCAGGTGAGGCATGGCTCTGAAATTAAGACTCTTTGGGTTTTGCCAAAATTAACATTTTTTGAATAGGACACCACAGCCTGTTCACCATGGAAGATGAGTGGAAGTAGGTACATTTTCTAAAAAGGAGGGTTGTGTGTGTATATATAAAATCACTTTGTTTACAACTTTGGGACTCTGGGAGCTAAAAACACATTGTAAATTGAAATCAATAGTTTTGTTTCTTTAAGATGTGCTCTGGTGTTCTGAGATCATAGGTGTATTAACACCTATGCAAAAGTTTTACGTTTTATAATTCTATCATAGTAAACTTGAAAAAGCAAAGATGGAAAACTAAACTAAATTTTAATGAAAAATGACCCAGACCACACCTCTGCCACTGACTTTTACAATGTGCATCTGGATATGTCCTGTATTTTCTAACAGTTTCCTTACCATGGAGCAGTGGTGATCTGTCTATTTCTAGGTATAGCAATATGAGGCTTGGTTGTTCAGCTATTTGTTTTAGCACTGAGGCTGAGAAGAGCCATGTTCAGCATATGTACAGGGAAGGCAATTGCACATTAATTTGAAGTCTCCACATGATGGAGAAATGTAATTAGTGAAATAGTTAAGAAGAATGCAAGGATGGACCTACCTAATGTTAAAATACAGCCCTTGTTTGGAACTAGGGCTTTTTATTATATACATATTAATGTTATAGGTTAACTGTGGAGGGGAAAAAGGGGCTAAGCATCAATTTAAAAAGAACTAAGCACATCACACCCTGTAAGATCTTTATTCAGGCTAAAACAGACGTAGATGGAATTAAAGAGATTAATGGTTAACCCAGAAATCTCTGATTTAAATCTCAAGTTCATATGATTTAAAATACAGAATTATTGGCACAGTATCAAAAGGCAGGTTGACTTTTTTCAGCTAAACTAGACATGAAAGCACATTTACAGGAAGGTTCCATTTTAATACCACAAACCCTCTACTTTTCTATCAATATTTTTATCAAAGAGGTGGGTGATTATCATGATAAAGCAGAGTCAGGTTTAGGAATTCTTAATCTGGTTGTGCCTCAGAGGAAGGAAGAAAAGTTCTTCCTGTAGCTTTAAAACATTCTATTGAACTAAAAAGGAATTTCCTTTACATTATAATCAAGTTTAAGATTAACAGTTAAACTTTACTAGCCTAGTATATGACATTTCTTGTCTTTCAGTATTTCTGGAATAAATTTTTGATTTGCCACTCTTTTGGTAGAGCTGGAGCTTGTCTTTTTTTCCTTTATTTATATTCAAAATTCAGGAAAATCTCCCTGTGTACACTGGAAGTTATTTACACTTAGATTCAAACTGATTTTGGAATACTGGAAATTAAAAATGAAATTAGCATGTAAAACATAACTAAAAATGTGTAAAAGGAACTGTGTAAATGGCAATAGACTTAATTTTATTCTTTGTAAATCTGTTCCATAACTACAGATATATAGAATATATATATTTTAAATATATAAACATAAAGATGTGTACATATACAAAAGTCTTGCAGCATCTCTTATTATTATGTTATCTCTTATTATTATAGATTATGTTTCTTAGTTAATGCATTTATAAACTCTTCTATTGCAGCCAGTCAATATACCTTAGTTTAAATGAGTGACGTAAGCCAGGTTGGCAACCTGAACCAGATCTCAGTTTATCTCAGGCTAGTCCCTTGTAAGCTCTATAAACTCAGACTGAGAAACAGTAACTAAAGTAGTGGAGTAGTGAATCAACAGTATTTTAAATCCTCCCCACTGGCTTTGTAAGAGAATCCAGGCTATTTATAATGCTATTATTTCTTGTCAGAATTCTAAGTGCCACTCTGTACAGCTGGAAATAAAGATGATGTGTTTCAGGGCTAGGGTAATATTTTTTTTTCTTTAATCGACAGCATATTAAAACATTGTTGGTTCTTGGTGTGGGATTTTTTTTTTCATTCCTGCATTATTTATACAAAATAATTTATACAGCTAAGAATGTGACTTCTGATCTAATAATTTCTTTACTATTTTTAATCAAAATTAGTTTTGCTGGCATTCCTAATACTTCACAAGAATAATAAGTTTTTTAGAGAAATATAAATAATAGGAGTTTCCTTTCTTCATATCTATTTTTAATACAACACCCGTGACTTTCTTGTATTATTTTGCATTTTAAGGGGAGGGGAAGTGCTGAAACGGTTTTCCTGCGTGTTTTGCTCCACGGTAACAGAGCACTGGAGCTGTTGGGAGAGAGAAGCTCACCTGAGAGACATTGCCGGAGTGTGTGACTGCTGTAAAGGCACGTGTGTGTCTGCCTGTGGCTCATCTGCTCAGCTGGCTTCTGGGGGAGTCTCGGGAAGAGACGAGCGCAGCAAAGGGTTAACTTCTTACTACNGTGTGTGTCTGCCTGTGGCTCATCCTGCTCAGCTGGCTTCAAAGGGTTAACTTTTTACTATCAACCTCAGAAAGGCACATTTGCAATCCCTCCCAGACCTGTCTTCCTTTTTACACCTCGTTTGCTGCTCACCGCTACTCCTCACTGCAAGGCAGATCCCTTGACCTAAGCAGATTATTGTAGACGCATGAAGGACACAGCAAGCTATCCTGTGCTTTTACAGGAGGAGATTTTGGCTCCAAAATAGGACACTAAGCTTTTCAGCCGGCTGCTGCTGTACCTAGCGGGCGCGGGGCGGTGTCTGGGGATGCCTGGTGGGCTCCAGTGGAATCGGATGGGAACAAAAGCAGAAGTGGGAGCTGCTGCGGGTGCGGGAGCGTGCGGCGTGCGCGGGGAGGATCGCTAATCAGGGCCTGAGAGACCTGGCTTTCCTTGGTTTCCATGACAGTTATTAGGTAACACAGAAATTGAATTGTCTCCCGCAGTGCTCCTGGGGGACAGTGGTATGGCGGGGTGCTCCAGGGACACAGACTTGCGCTCATCACTCGAAGCGTGTGAAACTCCCTGGATTGTTGTGCCTTACTTCTTTGTTTGCTCTGTCTTGCTTGTGTTTGCGGTTTGCTCTGCTTTGTTGATTTTTTTTTTCTTTTGATGGAAGACCCTGGCTACACCGTTTCTCAAGTAATATTTTCCCCTTTTTGTTTAGAGCTGAGCTTGGCAAAGAGAGGATATGAACAATTATACAGGTGGGCTACTCGGGGGGAGTGAAGATATAAGGCACCCAAACAGGTACTGGCAACCTGCAGCTCTGTAAAAATGCCACTCCAGCAGATTTCTGTAGTTCCAGCGCGGGAGACTGCCAGCAATGGGAGAAGTTCACTGGGCACAAAGAAAGAGAAGAGCAAGGAAGCGGAGGTAAGAGGAGGGTTGCGGCTGGCTCGGACAGGGTGAGCGAGCGTGCCTTTGGCAGGCAGAGGGTTTGCTGCGGAGCGGGATGCGGCGTGGCCGGAGCGCACTGCGGGGGATGCGCGGGGGCAGCGCCAGAGGGATAGCGGAACACAGACAAGGAGCCTGTTTCAAAAGTGAACTAAATTACCGGAGGAAGTTACAAACTGCCTACAAACTGGGCGGTTTAACATTTTCATTTAAACGAGTGCAGCCTGCTGGTATCAGCAGTCATTGTTCCTGATAAGCTGTCAAGTAGCAGTTTCTCTACAATAGATGAAAAAGTAGTTTTAGTAAAATTCCTGTCTTTGTTTAAAACCAACAAAAATACTGTACTAAAGCCTGTCTTTCTAATGTGCATGTGCTATAGGCATAAGCTCTATAACTTAGTCTTTTTACCGTTTAAAAGGCATCAGTGTTTTGTTTATTATCTCTTGACTTTCTTTGATTCATAAACATACAGAAGTCTTGTTTAATCAGTAAATACTGTATCCTGTTGTCTCCTGGTTAAGAAGAAACTGTAAATTCATATTAAATTAATGGTTAGTATAGAAAAATTCAGAAGATCTGTGCAATTTTAATGGTAATTTTACCTGTAGGAATCTCTTTTGCTCTGTATAGATTAAACATGTATTGTGCAAGACCAAAAAAAAAAAAGCATCCCTTCCAAACCCAAAACATAAGTAGTCTGTTGATAGTTATAGCAGTAAATGTATGTAACGTAGACATCTGCTTTTTCAGACATGTTTTTTGTCTCTGTGCTTTTCCTCTTGCTGTATGGAAACCAAGGAACTATTGGGAAAACAAACATGATGTCTTTTAAGTATTGTCTGAGAGACTGTGATAAACACCATCCCTGAAAAAAGTCTTTCTTCTTGTGGATTGTGTGACATGGTTTTCAGGAAATGGTTAAGTTCAACAGATGGTTGATATTCATAACAGGGCTGTGTGACTGGAAAAGGATTGCTTGGGGTTTTTTAATCTTTAAATTTAAGATAATACTTTTGCTCAATATTTGGCTATGACAAGTTCACTGAAAATGATTATTCTGTTTTTTGTTTGAGCACTTTGGTGTAAGTAGCATCCTTCCCTGGAAGTAGTCTTCAGTTTTTAACTAGTAGCACAGTCATAAGAGTCATAATATTTTGGGATTTCTGTCCTGCAATGGAAAATTTTGATTTGATTTTATTCTTCCATTAATTGGTTAAAGATGAAGGTTCAGATGAAAACTGTTTTTTGTATTAAGGGTCAAAGCGTGAAGAGCAGAAATATATCATGTTGCCTGGCTTAAATTGTCCTCTGGCATTCTTGTTTTAATGTGATCATTAGAGTTAACTGAAGAATACATGCAATATTCACACAGGAGTCAGATAAATGTGAGACTTAATTTAGAGGGGTGGGGTAAGTGTGGAGATTCTGAGTTGTGAGAATCATCTCATGCACTTTCCTGCTTTGTTTTTTTTTTTTTTTTTTTCCCCTGTGAGGGCTGGGTTGCCTCATTTCAGCAAGACTCCAGTGTCTCAGAAAACAGTTTCTTCGTGAATGTTGGGGAAGTTATATATCAGAAAAGAGCAAAATGACACGGATAACTAAGTTCATTAAAGTTCTCTTCTAAACTTGATATAAAAAGTACCAAACACCAGCCTTACAAAACTCCCAACCAAACTTAAAGTACATGGTACTCATTGAAATGTATTTGCCAAACTTCTCTCTAGTGGTCAGAGCCTAATCATTCTGCTCGAATTTCTGCTTATCCTAAAAGGCTTATGGCTGGAATATATACAGTGTAAAAACTCCCTAGTGCTATTGATGGAGATGGTAGGCCAAGCAGTAAAGACTGTTTTTCCCATAGTATCTACTTTTGTAAATTATGATGATGTTCAGGTTTGTTTTGTGGGTGTAATTTGGGAGTAGTGAACCAGCCTTTTTATTGTCTAGACAGATTGCTCAGGCTTATGTAGATGGTGGTCTACCCCTGCAAATCCTGCACAGTATGCTTCTCACTAAGGGAAACTCCCCTAGCTGGTACTCACTGTTTGTGTTGGTGAGGGTATTCTGGGTTCATAGTATTCTGATATTGTTTCTGCAAGTACCTGCTTCCTCTGCCTTTCTATTAGCAGGCTTTTTGAGGTGAAAGCTAAATAAAGTAGTTAAATGGGCTTGTAGCTGAGAACATTAAGCTGGTTCAGGTTCAGGAAGACATGAAAAAAGGAAATGTCCGAAAGGTCTTCCTAGTTGCTAGGGATAACAACTGTTAGGATTGTATGCCAAATCCTATTATTGCTAAAGAATTTTATGTTATGTTCATACAACAGCATTAAAATTTATGAAGAAGAGTTCATCTTCTGTCTAATTGCAGAGTTGGATGCAGTAGACTGTTTCCAAGTTTATGGTGAATTTGTAAATCTGCCTTAGTCATACACAACTGAGGTTCTTAATGATGCAACTCATTCTATTATGGTCTTCTGAGATTTTTAGATGCTGATACACATGCTTTATCTGAAGGTTTTAATATGTATCTGTGCACAATTATAGATGATTGCCTGTCACTGATCTGTCACTGAGGATGTTAAGTGCAGTATCACTGCAGAGCCCCAAGTGCCCATAGTGGACCTGTGGCCAATACTGGGAGTAGAGGTGTGATAACAATGGCTACAGGGAGTGTTGACAGGCAGTCTTTCTATGCAGTGTCCTTTGTGGGAGTAAAAACTTTTGTGCCGGCTATTCCTGCAATTTTTCAGTGATCTTCCTCAATAATTAGCAGAAGTTGTAGCTAGCAATGGAATTTACATCAAATTTAGCTATAATGTCTCTTTGAATATAGCCTAGAGATGAAGTAGATTTTTTTCCATAATGAAGCAGTGAAGATGCTTAGGTGTTGAATAACCTATTGCAGCAGCTCTACACTACATTTTCATACACAGGTATAACCTTCTGCTAGTTTGTTTCACTGATTTTAGGAAAGCTTACCAGTCATTAATGCTACTAGTTTTGCCCCAAACATTTAAGTGTACAAGCTTTTAGTAATGAAGTTGGAAAAACTTGTTGCAGAAATGAAGACTAAAGTATAAAGTGTATTCACAACATGGTGTGGGCATTTTTTTTATTTCTATTTTTTTAAATTTAGTAGTTAACTCAGCTTTCTTTTTGAGAAATATAAGTTTGTAGTGAAGTGTGGAATTGGGTTTCTGTGACAGCAGAAAGCTCTTGGGTGTCTGTTTCCAGAAGAGTTTACTTATACAACTGTTGTTGAAAGTGAATTCAGTCAGTAACCTAAACATCAAATTATGCCATCAGGACTCCAAATTTAGTTAGTTTTTTTAATACATAGACTTTAGTGCCTTGGGACCAATGTCATGGTCATGTATGACCCCCATTTTATATGTATATAATATTTCAACAGTTACTTTGAACTTCTGGTTGATTTTCTCTGCTATAATTAAAAAGGTAGAAGAAATGTATATGATTGCTGAAGAACGTGGTAGATGAAATGCCTACTCTGGCTCATAATTTTATTATTTAGTTGTGAACGTACACTGTAAAGTTCATAAAGTAGCCTTAGTTTACATTGGCTTTTGTATGGGCATGAATTATTATTCTAAAGTAAGTTAAGTACAGAAAGAAAATTTCATCCAGTGAGAAAATTGGGCAGGGCAGGTGAGTAAAGGTTAGCAAAAACACTAACACTAACCAAGAGTTTGCAAGGGTCCTTGAATAAACTGCCATGACTACTGTGGAAAGCCAGACTTGAATGTTATACACTTAGAATGGTAGGAGCAAATTTGTAACAGCCAAAAATTGTCATGATATAGTAGAGAAGACACTCCTTGGTGCCAAACTAAATATGTAGATAGTACACCTTTTCAACTTAAGCAGTTTTTAATACATGGTACTGGAAATTTTTCATGTTACCTGAAGGTAAAAATTTCAGAGTAGAAGATAACCTTAATGAAGAAAGCAGTGGCAGACATCAGTCAATCTTGATTTAGTTACTTTGCAGGATTTTGATTAAAAGAAAAGAACCCCAACTAAATAACCTTTGTAATACGGTTTTTGGACATTCATATGCTAGTATAACTTGCTTGTTAAAGTGCTGAGTCTTACTCTGTTGACCCAAAACCAAATCCAATATCCTAAAGATGTTACAAAATCTGATATTCTGTAGTTAAGTAACAAATTAGCCATGTTATTGTTGCTTTTTTTTTTTAAATTTTGATTCTTTGCTCAGGTAAATGGTTTTCTTCTTTTGCCTACTGTGTTTCTCTGGGCTTAGTATTCTGGCAGAGGTGATGATGATATTAGTTTCCTTCACAGAACTTCACAGAATGCAATAAATTGCAAAGAGGAATCCTCATTCCACTTTGTATTGTACTTTGTCATGAAATTTAGTTCTGCTCCGTGCACAGTTCTGTTTTGTGAAGGAAACTTCAGACATCTGTGTTGTTCAGCAGTATTTTCATGTTCTGCCTTCTCAAAAGCAGTAAGAATGAGACCTGTAACTTTGAGGCTTTCAGTGTTAAATACTGGGAAATACTTGGCATTTATGAAGGAGTATAGTATATTGGATTTGAACTTGGTGGTTTCTTTGTACAGTTTGTACCTTAACGAAAAAAAAAAAAAGAATATGTTGCTCAAAATTATGTATGCTCATTTCTTGTGTAGAGCATGCATTTTTTTTGTAAGGAGATCTTCAAGTCAGAATGAGGCTGAAACCTAAGGGGTCTTCAGAATGGCACTTTTGAGTCGCTGCTGATGTTTATTTTAAGTACCAGATAGAGTAACTGCTAATGTTTGCCTTAAAGCTTGTAAGTAGTTTAGGAGGAATTGACATGTTTTTTTAAAGGAGGAAGCAGTAGCTAAATGTTATTGATGGGAATGAATTGTTTTACATTTATCTATGTTATCTTACTTGTTACCTACTTAATTTTAAACAGATGTAGTGCTAGGTGAAATATTTTTAAAGGCTTAGACTTCCTTACATGCTACAAAGAAAGTGCTTTTACATTTCGGTTTAATGATTTTCATGGCATTTGTGAAGTACATACAGAGATATTTAATACTTGAAACATTTCTGTAATTAATGAAAAAAGGTAAAGGCTTTACATGTTGATGTTGTTTTGTTGCCTTGCAACCTTAAGTCAAACAGTTGGGGTTTGTTGTGGGTTTTTTGTCTGGTTGTTTTATTTTTGGGGTTGTGTGTGCATGTATTTTTTTTGGGTTTGGCTTAGTTTTTGCTTTTACATAGTGAGGCATAATGTTTAGTGTAGTTAAATTTGTTAGTGGCTTTGATCACTTTAACAAAGGTTGAAAATAGTGTAACTCCTAATATGTGAAAATTTCACTTATACCAGTGCTAATAAAATGGCTTAAGGCATTTAATGCAAGGATAATAAAAGTCTTAGAATTGCAGGATATCGGTGAAATAATTCATAAGCCAGATAGATGGTTTTGGTTTCGTGGCTGATTATCTCACATTCTAAAAATTTCTTAGGTATAACTTAACAGATAAATAGATATGGTCATTTATTACCTAAAATACACTGGGATTTTTTTGCTATGGGAAGGTTAAGGATGTTTCTTTTCAATGACAGCTGCCTGGGAAGAGTCATGTAATTACAGCCTTTTTAGGAGATTTTTTATTCAGCAAGAGATGTGGGGGTGGGAGAATGGGGAGGGGAAGCTCTAGCATATGAATCAGATTACTGATGTACTGTGACATGTATTGCTTTCCCTTCATAGTTTTTCTTAATGTAAAGCTCATGTTGAACATGATGTCACACACAATTTAAGACAAAATCTCTAATCCTGTTTATCATCAATATTGTATGTTATTTTTTCTTTTCTTGACATGACCATAATTTGGACTTCAATGTTATGTATGCATGGAAATCCAACTGCATGTGCAGTTTAAGACATTTCCTAGTGAAAGTTTTCTGTATTTTTGTGGTGATAGATTGCTCCTGTGATCAATGGTTGAAGTGCTCCCAAAGTACACCCATAAATCAGCCTGTGACATGCTTAGTTATCTTTAAGATGCTTTAGAAAATTAAGTTCTTAATCAGTAAGTCTTCTGGTCCCTGTTTGGGAACTATCATTATTTTGGTCTGCCATATGATGCTTATGACAAGCAATTTCATGACATTGAAAGAGAAATGGGAAATGTTAACATGCTGGGTTTGTTATCAAAATTTTGAAACATTGTTCCTTTTTTATATTTCTGTGAATAAAAACATTACTGTGCTACCAGTAAGAAAATAAGAGATTCCTTGCTGTGCTTTTATTAGCCTGCTTTGGGATAATGCAATTCTTTATAGGCTGCTTTTCCTGATAAGATTATGCAAAGGCTACTGCCTTCATGGTAGGTTTTTATAGTCAGGCTTGTTATGAAAAGTCTGTAAGAGCATATTTCTCCAATTTGCTGTGTATTGACTAAGCATCCAATACCGGTATTGATTTTAAAATTGATCTTTTCACTGATAAAGGATTTGAAGCTCAAGATTCCATATCTCAGTAGCCTTCTGCCTCTTTATGATTGTAGCCAGTGCTTCCAATCTGCTGGCACATGTCTTTTGTTCCTGCTGAAGTCTGACTACAAGTCTCATGAAGAAAGCTTTTATAATTCCTTTTATATCTGGAATTCCCAGTTCCAATAAATTGAATTAGGCTTGTGTGTATAGTTTTCCCTCCTACTGTAAAATGCCTCTGAGTTTAAAATATTAGGCTTCAGATTTCATGTAATTTGGATTTCTCTCTCAACTTAATCTGACGTTTTACAGTTTCCATATTAAAATTAATTGTAGAATTTTCCTGCTAAACTGTTTTTTAAAAATAAAGACAAAACCCTAACAAACCAAAACCATGAACACAAAAGTTTTCCATCTTTAATTGATGGTTGTTTGTCTTGTCTTCAGCTATAAGCTTCTATACTTTAGTTTCATGACTTACTTGGGTCCTGAATTGTATTGAAGCAATGTCTGTAATTGAGACAGTTTGCAGAATGTGCTGTAGTGCCTAAACCTGGTAGCTGAATAGGGTACCAGGAGCTGGATACAGTTCAAGAAGCTGAAAAGCAGATTATTTACTCTAGGTACCTTTCACACTGATTTCCATTATGAACAGTGTTCTGTGAGCTCTTTGCCCTAGTGGAAATGTTTTTATTCTGGAGGGTTGGCATGTTACAAATAAAGTTCAAATACAAGTCATTGAAGGCAGAACTTTGTCATCAGCAAAGCCTGTGTCCCAAGACTCATTTTAAAGAAGTATTTTTGAATCTAGTCAGCATTTTTAAAAATAGCTTCGATGGTCACATGTACCCCACTGTATCTTGTTCTGTTTAAAGATGACTCTCAGGCATTGAAATCTGGTTGTTGGCAACTATTTGATTAGTTAAGAAACAATATAATAGAGGCTCACATTGCATGAATGTACTGCCAGCTTTGCAAAACTGATACTAGCCTGATAGGTTTCTCCAGTTTTGTCTGAATCTAGCTATCTGAACAAGAAATTTTAAAATCCTGTGTATTCAGGCATAATGAATTCTATAAAATGATTACTATTAGCACTAAAATTGTTATTATTGACAGTGATATTTAGTTCTTTTTCATAACCATGAAGAAAATAATGCCGAGTTTGTATGATTCTTTTTTTTCTAAGGCAGAGAACACTTGCCCAGCTTGAGGATCTTTGTCAAAGACATTGTGAATGTTCCTCAGGCTTACCATGAAAGGGAAAGATTATTTTCTGTCTAATGGAGACAACACTTTCAGCTCATATAACTAGCTTTGGAAACTTCCTGGCTTCAGAGAATTGTCATAAGCATATTAGAAATACAATTCTAGTTTCTGCAGTGTGCACATGTGTAAATTACTCAAATTGCATGAGACTTGTTGATTCTTGTCCTTTAAAATAAAATGGTAATTGCAGATCTGCTGGATTCTGTACTTAGTGATGAAGGCATTGTTCCACCAGANTGTTTTGTTTTGTTTTTATTTTCAATTAAAGGGCAGGATTTTGTATTGGAGGGTGTAATTTGACAGTGTAACCTTACTTTTAATGGGAATACAAACATCAGTTGTTTTACATTCCAGGGTGGAATGATTTGACTTTAATAAGGAGGTGGAGGATGTCTCTCAGCCTACACTGGAGTATCAGTAGATCTTTCAACTCTTCTCTTAGACTTTGAATACACAAGATTCAGGATTTCATTTTCCTATCAGTGCTGCCTTTTAAAATTGTGGCAGCAAGAGCAGTATGTGTAGGCAGTGGAAGCATTTCCTTGTTCAGAATATGTTTCTTAAGACTATCCATGTTGTGGAATGAAACTTTTCAGTTGTTAGCATGTCTATACCTTCATTTATCTCAGTTATTAGTCAAGTGTGTCCAGCTGTGTAGTCATAGGATTATATAAGTATAAAAGGTTGAATTATTTCAGTGTCAACAATAAGATAACTGTCTCCTGGAGCAATTAGGTGTATGTCTTAACCTCCTGACATGTGATCCTAAGGAAACTCTTTTAGTTTACTCACTAGATATATTTGAGATTACAGCTCTATTTTACAGTACCATCATGTTGAAACAGTTTGAAGTAGTTACAGTGATGTCTTATTGATTTTAAAGAAATGCTTGTCTTATTAGAGAGATTTGTTGTCTAGTGGCAGCCCAAATAGAAAACCCCTGCACTGTCATTTGTCTTAAAATATCATGCTTGCAGATACTTAAAAGGAGGCTTTTCCATCCTGTACTCTACCATTACTGCAGTAGCCTGTTGCAATGGCTTTGTTGTTTTGAGAGGGGTAAAGATGCAGCAAACACTTTGCCCTCTTAGTACTCCCTATGCTTCTGGGCCAGAAATCAGAAACCTTCATTTCAGTGTAAGATATAAATGTCAAGTATTCAGTGCAAGAACAAAATGAAGGGACGGTAAGAGTCAGCAGTTAGTATTTCTAAGTTTTAGCTATATTTAGCTATTCCTTCCATTTACTTCAGACACTCTTTCTTTGAGAGGAAACCAAAATCCTTCTGATCACTCGACTTCTCCAGTGGTAGGCAAGACATTACCACAGGGCAAATGGTTAACTGGTCAAACCTTGTGAAAATAGTGCACTGTGTTGGTGAAACAGGTGTTTGCCTTTTTGGCAGTGAGCCCTCAGTAGTGGTGAGCAGGCACCAGGATGTCTGAGTATGCTGTATCACACACTGGGTGCAGCTGGAGAGTGCTGTGGTTAGACAGTGTACATGGCCCAGAGGGGAGTCAGTTTGGTAGCTGTGAACGCTGTGTGCCTGGAAGGACACTGTGTCTGCAATTTTCTAACCACTTCCAGACTTTTGCTCTGAATACAAGAGCTCAGACACAGGTGGGAATGTGAATTGGTTTTCCTGAACCATCTGACAGTGCTGCCTCACTGTTACAGATGGGCAGTGACAGGAATGCCTGTTAAGACCCTCTAATGCTGCTGCAGTCTCCTCCAGTGAGGAAAGGAGGTCACAGCATGCACAGGGCAGTGCTGCTGTGAGCTCAGCCTATCCTCATGCTGTGCCTGAAATCTGTTTCAAGTCTCATTAGTGAGGAATGCACACTGCAGGTAGTGTGGTTTGGCCCTCCTGAGCCACAGTGAGAGTACTGAATGCTGGCTTGCCGATGGTCCTCTTCACAGGACAACCATTAAATGGTTGAACCATTTAGTGCATGAAAATAGTGTTATTTTTGATGG